>VZRI01013865.1:42904-120764 GCA_013397515.1 Upupa epops | reverse complement strand
GAGAAACATATAAAAAAAAAAAAAAAAAAAAAAAAAAGAAAAAAAAAGGAAAAAAGGTGAAGCCAAACATTAGCTTTGGTTTACAATTCCTTGCCTCTTAAACTGCTGTTTCTGCTTTTCTATGTTTAAATGTTACCCATGTTTTCATTCCTGAGCAATCACATACCTTTTATCTTTTTAGGTAAACATGAAAACATACTAAGGTCACTGCCTGGTGAGAAGGTAAGGTTTTGCATGACTGCCACCCCCTTGTACCATGTATGCACTTTCCTTCCCCCCCACNCACCCCCACCCCCTACTGTGAGCAGGTCTCATCTCAGAAATGTTTCTTGCAGCCTTTTGGAACTGTTTGGACAGGTCTTGTATCTGACTCATATCACACCTTGCTTACTAGTTAACCTAACACAAGTGGAGAGCAATGGACTGGGCAGCAGCAACCTGCCTGGAATTCTGGTGTGGCTCACACCCAGCCATCTTGCCCACTCCTTTTCATGTCCTTGTTTTCATGCTCACACCCTGATGAAACAAATGTACTCATGAGCCTCAGCCTGAACATCTCACCTACAAAAGCCATACCACTGGGCAAGCTTGAGTTAGGTGAGCCATACAGCCCTTCTGCTATTAATGTTCATGACAGATGTTTGCCATGGGGGGCCTTTTCAGTTCCCTCAGAGAAGGCACAGACACTTTTTGCCTCATTTATACCAGTTTGTCTGGTATGGTGTTAATCTGGGGCAAGTGAGATGGGAATCAATCCTCTTGATCTCAGAAGGGTGTTTCTCCCTAGCTATGAGTAATGGTGGTGGTTAAACAAAATATTCTCCATGTTTCAAGTGAGAGGCTAGAGAAGTAGATACTGAATTTTAAAATCACTGTCCCCATTCAGCAGTGGGTTTTTGCTCTGGAGGGCAGGATAACAGCACCAAAACTAAATAGTCAAGGATTATAATAGCCATCTAGGCATACAATTTTATGTCCAAAACCGAAGTATATGTTTGTACATGTACACACAAGTGTATTGACAAAGTCTGGGGTATTTCAAGACATTATACCTAGCTAAGTTACAAATGTATATAAATCTACTTTATATGTATAAACCAATGTGTCCTTCTTCCAGCAGAGAATCATAGTCATAAAAACTATGTTGGACTTTACTGCTTACACAATTCCTCTCAAAGGCACTGTGGAGGTTGCACTTTTCAGTTGCAGTTATGTTTTCCACTCAAAACTTTACTTCCCTTCTCATGGAATAAGAAAGCAATTAGAGAAAATGCACACAATCTGGGATGTTCTGGTTCACTTCCTTCTGTCCAAGAGGGTTCCAGCACACACTAAACTATCTTATTTGTTTAAACATATAGAAAAGAAGTTTAAAACTTCAAAGAGAAGAGGAAATGTATTTTCCTCCATCAGTTATATAACAAAAAAACCACATATCTATCTGCTGGAGCAGGACTCAGAATTCATGACACCTCCTCAAAAAAGTGTCCTCACCATTCTGCATCACTTCAATTACTTCCTGCAAATGGGAAACACTTCAAAAAGAAGCTGGATCGATGGAACCTGTAAACTGGAAGTTAAGTAATTATTGGCAGAGGAATTATGATTACAGTTTATTCAACTAAGTCAAGCATTTCTTGGTATGAGCTTAATTTCTGAGATGTTTTATGACAGCAGAAGGATGATGCCATGATGTATTTTAAAATATTATGGACACTGTCATGTTTTGTAGGTTTGTTCTAATGCTAGTAAAAGAACATTTGAAATATTGTAACTGTTGGAGAACAGAGAGTGGGACCATTTACATGACAGATCCTAACAGGACCAAAGCATAAATGACATAGGTGTTTGGCACTGACATGAATATAAAACTTTCTTCAGAGAATCACTGTGGGTTTGATGAGAAATTACCTACAAAAGTTAAGCTTGATACACTGATAATAACATACCTGGTTTTGGAAGGTGTGGGGGGGATTCTCTCTTAGTTAGGACACTGAAGTCTAGAAGCTGTGATTTCTTATTAGATAATGATAGCTCTTCAAAATAAGAGATATTGTATATTTGTTTTAGGCAGAGTTGCTGACGTTATAGAAATGTATTGAATACATAATACTTCATCCACAGTAATAGTCTTTGTAAATAAAGGGGAAAAAAAGAAACATTTATGACAGTGCTCTTTTTCTGTTTACAAATTAGAAAGAAAAAAAAAATTAGGTGTCAAATCTAGTAGTTTTTACACTTATCCAGGTGTTTTTCCCAATGGACTGACTTCTGTTTTCCTTTACACCACCCCAACTTGAGACCAATTGAATTAGCTTAAAAAGAAAATAAAAAAAGAAAAAAATATAATCATGATGTTTAGATTGTGTCATTTGCAATTTCCTCTTTATCCATACACTCTAAACTTCAGAAAAATGTATTCTGGTTCTGTTCTGAGTAACAACCAATGGGGAAAAAAGTTCCAGATGTTATTCAGACCTGCTTGTTTTACCACACTGCAGTGAAGACTGCTATAGGACTTCCATGGCTGAATGAAAGAATGGATCAAACCAATAAAATGAAAAGAACCAAAGTAAACACAGAAAGAGATTGGGTAATATCCCAAATATCCTCTCTTCCAGGTTATGGTTAGTACAGGAAATTAAAGTGTGAAGAGAATGGATACCTGGTTCAATGAGATGTTTCATAATTCTGTAATAATTGTTGATGGTTGAATCTTGGCCCCATTAAAATCAATGTCAGACTCAGTGCTCAAGTGCTAGACTTTTCTGTCTCTAGCAGTCATAGTCTCCAATTCATAAAAAATTGAAATAGAAAGGGATGTAGATGTTAAATAATAGAAATATGACTGTGCATTAAATTTCTATGCAGCAGGTAGGAGTAGGGCTCCTGAATTCCACAGGCATGCTCCATTCAGAAGACAGGTTCAGCTTTTACTGGTGAACAGACCTTTCAGACATTTAAACTTGGTTCATCCAGCAGTGGAGATAATTTATGAAGTGAAGGGCCCAAACGGAAGCATAAAAGTGAGATAAAGACTACCACAGATTGCAAGTCCTTTTGAGTCCATCTCCTGTAGAAAGAACAGTAGCAGGAAATAATGTTAAATTATGTTCTTTCATTTCCATCAGTTTTGTACTGACATAATACCTTTTAGTTTGTTAGAGCTACTCCTTTATGACAAGGTAAATTAAACCAGAGTCAGACCCAAAAGGAATATAATTTAGACCACCTGTTTTGAAAGAACAACTGGGCTAAGAAACTACTCAGATACTGTACATACAAGAAGCAAGTGAAAAGGGCTTAGCGGGTGTAACAAAAGCCTTCAATTATCCAGACCTAGACTGGATTACATTAAGTGGAGGAAATAAGGTTGGCAGTATGTTTGTGGATCTGGGAAAGGATTGCTTCCTAATTCAATATGTGCCACTACCAACCAGGAAGGAAACCATATTAAAGTTGTGATTAAGCACGGAGGGGCATGATTGAATATTTTCCCTACTCTTTAGAGGTAAGGGGCATTCAAAGATCATATGCTCAAAAGCTCAAGTCTAAACTAAACAGAGAATTTGGAATTAGGAAAAATGACTCACTTGCTGAATCTGGAGAGATAAATATATTAAATACTAACTGCATATTGGCTTGTTAAACGTGTACCCTTGGCTTCTGTTTTCAAGGTTATTACATGGCTTGATACCATGAAAACTAATCTATTGCAAATTTAGAGACTGTGGCAATACCTGCAATTTGCTTATAATAAAGGTAAAATCCATAAAGAAGACTCCAAAACCAAATAAAATGATGTCTCATCTACACTTAACAGTTTTATAGGGATGGCTGTATTAACAAAACTTTCTTTATGTGGTCACTGCTTATGCTGGAAAAATTCACTTTTTGCTGGAATGGCTTACATTGGCTCAGCAAGTGCAATGAGATGGGAAAGGAAAGCCAGTGTTTTTCTGGATTAACATCTACCCTGGCACTGGGACTCGCCTCCCTTTACCTTAATTAAGCACTTCTCTGCATCCAGCTAGTCATTTAGGACACTCTGTAGTCAAAGAAGATATATGTTTCAACAAGACTATATATTGAATAACAGCTTTATGGTGTCTTAATTTTCTTCTACCTTTCCTGGTTTCCTTCAAGACCTTAGGAATACTGACAGCCAAAATTAAATGTGGTATCTTCTACAATCAAGCTTTTCAAATGGACTTGTGCAAAATGTTTGACACTGTCCCATATGTTATCCTGATCTCTAAATTGGAAATACATAGATTTGATGGATGGACCACTTGGTGGATAAGGAATTGGCTGGATGGCTGTACTCAAGAAGTTGTTAACAGATTGATGTCTAAGTTCAAAGCAGTGACAAGTGGTCCTTCTCAGGAATAGATACCATGACCAGTGCTGTTTATAAAAATGAAGATGGATAAAGACTTTTTACATGAGCTAGTAGTGCTATAACAAGGGAAACTGTCTTCAAACTGAAAGAGGGAAGATTTAGATTATGAAGAAGAGCTTCATTGTGAGGGTGGTGAGTCACTGGAATAAGTTGCCCAGGGAAGTTGTAGATGCTCCATCACTGGAAGTTTTCAAGATCAGGTTGGCTGGGTCTTTGAGCAACCTGATCTAGTGGAAGTTATTCCTGCTTGTGGTGGTGTTGGGGGGTGTTGCTAGATGAAATTTGATGTTAATTCCAGCCCAAACCATTCTATGATTCTATAACTATACAATGTAAGGCTATTAAAGGTACCTGAATTCCTTTTGATGAAGCAGGTATGACAACACAGATTGGGTCCTACATGTAGAAAGATTGCATCACTATAGCTAGTTCCTGCGCTAGTTAACCTGTTCCACCGGTGTTATTCCAAGATGATGTGGATCCATTGCTTTTAATTCCTGTGTTAGCCCGACTGTTAATTATGAAATATCCTCACAGTACTGCTTATCATAGTCAGATCCTTGTGGCAGATAAGCATCTAAAAAATAGCAATGAAATATATCTCTGATCAGCATGTGATGAGGTTTTTTTGTGAGGACTTGAATTCAGTTGTTGATTGCATCCTGGTTTGAATTTCTCTGCCCAGGAGAGCATAGATGAGCGCTCCCTTAAAGAATCTGTGCTGTCACATGGTGTTAAAAGCAGTGAACCTTTAGACACTAGCATCTAGAAACCTATGCCTTCAACTCATGCCTTTTCTTCCAGACACTTACTGCTTGGATTGCTGAAAAAGCAAATGGAGTGAGTTGAAAGAATTGGGCCATGGACATCAACTTGTGGTTTTGACAAAGCTGTTCCATTGGGATAAATAAACAAGTATAGCCTTTTCAGTGGTTTTGTTTTATGTGTAATTGTATCTGAGGCAAATTTTAGTTTGAAAACTGCCTAATTTCCTTTCAAACCAGAATTTCAAAAGTATAAGGTGACAAAGTTTCCAAGGCTCTTAGAGGGTTAAGAGGCACAGTTTCTTTTAATTTCAACTCTAGGAGCAGTGTTCATCTCAATCTCCAATATGCTTTTAAACCCTTGTCTCAGTGTACTCCTTTCCTTTTGTTATGATATCCAGTACTTTAGTCCACTATTTTCCACACTATTTTTCACTTCATTAGTGAAGTTATTTCTAATTGTCCAAATTGTCTGAGAACAATTTTTTTCTTGAAAACTGGGGTAAAGACTTGTAAATGGATAAATAAGGAGATGATTAAGCTACTCCTAAGGCACAACCTCATCATTGCTTTCAACGTACGATAATGATTTCTGTCCCATTTGTAGCCCACGTATTAGTGCTCATTTCCTTCTTTTTCTTTGGTTCCTAGATTTCTCAAGGAAAATAAAGTTCAAACTTGGACTATGAAAGATAGATGGGGGTGGTGTGTAGGTGGTGAAGGAGGAAGGATGAATAAAATGTCAGTACAAAGAGTGAAATGTCATAAAAACTTATCAACGAAGGCAAGAAGTGCTAGAGGGAATTGAAAAACTAAACAAAATAAAATAATACATGAAAATGAGTCAGTAAGACTGCTAATGGACAAGTGTGGGAGAAGCTGTGCCAAATGGGCTGGACTTTTGCAGGAGTTTCAATTAATTCTCTTCATGATAAAGATATATTAAACATCAGATATCTGAGACTCCTGTATAGATCCTTAAGGAACTGTAGCAGCCACTTGTTGATCAAACATCTGGGTTTAGTACATGAGCAACTAGATGAAATATGATAGCATTCATTTTCAAGGAAGTAGAGTTGCATCATCCTACAGTCCTTTCTAACTCTTAAAATCTTTCAATGATCCTGAGGTTTCAGTGTTAGATACATTCATTAAGCATCTGTTCATTAACTTGTTTAGCATTACTCCATCTTCAGCCTGGAAAACTCTATGGTAACAAAAGTTGTAAGTTAATTAATAATTGCTTGACCATCTTTCTGAATTAGGGTGCAGATGACCTCTTTAACATGCAGGATCAAAGACTTGGAATGAAAAATTGCACTGGCAAAACTTGCTATGTACATTAAGATGCAGGGGGATTATAGGTACTTTCTCGTTCAGAAAGAACTTTAGCTAGAGTGTGCATTATGTGGAATGCAAGATATCAATTATCAGAAGCAACAGAATCATAATGCAACATGCTGACATTCCCAGGGATAATGTATTACCTTCCTACTGGAAAATTCAGGAGGAAAAAAATGAATGAAGAATGTATTTTTCATTCTTTTGTTTATTTCTACATGTTTTAGAAAAATGTCAGTGTACTTCCACAAGGGAGACACCAACAGTCACAGTCCTCTGTAGATGTCTGTGATAAAGACAGAAAAACAGATGTCTTTATTTTATAAATATATGCAAGTGCACAAGTCTTACATTGGTTCTTCAGTAATGCCATTATCTCTGGCAGATCCAAAGTAGAAAGTAGAGCCTCTGATGCTGAGTCTAGGACCATAAAATCCACACAATACTTCCAACATATGTACATAACTATATATGTAAAAATAATTCAAGTCAAAGAATAGGCTTGAATATATGCAAGAACACTTATGTGGGACATTTTATGTATTCCAAAGAAACACTGCCAAGCCAAGAATATTCATGTTAATTCTCATGTCTATTCACTTGTCATGGTACTAGCTGGGTATACCTCACACAGAAGCGGGCAGGGACTCTGGCTCACCAGCCCTGGCAGCATGGAAACGTGTAGTCATGTTAGGTCATGGGCTGGAATTGATGATCTCAGAGGCCTTTTCCAACCTCAGTAATTCTGTGATTCTGTGTGGTTCTTTGTCCTCAGCAAGGACAGAATGGCAGAATAAGCAGAATCTCAAGAATTTCAGAAAGCAATGGAAAAATGAAAAAAATTTTCTATATGGAAAAATATAAATCAGGACCTCAAAGTCCTAAGACTGGCTTATGAATCACATGTCTGGAACACTTTTTTTATGCTCATTTTTAATTTCATGTTGCATTTTTCTTCTTTACAATTATGTATTCCAACTGATTCAAATGTAATTAATTCACAGTGAACCGACATTTTTTCACATGCCTGAAGTCATCAACAGCTATTATTATCTGTCAGATACTTATGAATTTGCAACCAGAACACCACAGGTAAGAAAGTTGCAGAGAAAATTGAATAGAAATTGAAATTTCCACCTACCTGTGTATGTTTGCAAAATATGTTTCACAGAAGTGAAGAATTCGATAACATTAGCCAAACTGGAATAAAGATGTGCAAAACATGCTTATTCCAAGATTTAAACAAAAATACATTCTATGCAACAAGATAAATTCAAAGGGAATATGTCTAAATCTCACTGTTCTCAGTACTCACTCTTGTGAGTTATAGGAAAGTAATCATATCTTCCTGACTGACCTGGGACCAGAATGATTCAAGTGAAAATATTCTATACCTGGCATCAATGCAAACTCTTTAAAGAAATATTAATACACCTAGGGACAAACACAGACTTCTTCATGGTTTTCTATGGAAAAATGACCAAAACCTGCAGTAGTTGCTGTACCAATGTAGGATGTGTGTAACTTACTAAAGGTCGTATAAAGATTCATGCAAAATGACATGTTTATTCTTCTCATATCTGATACAAATTTGACTTTAATTTTGCTACGGTGGTCCAGTTAGAACAGATTTGCTAGTTGAAGTAGATCAGTATTAGCAGACAGGTCAAAAATATATCATGCTTGTATCCTACTAATTACAGATAGTCCTATTTAAATTCCCCCAAGGAATGTTGAAAACACTATTAGTCATAAGGAGAAACTATGGCAGAAGTTATTGGAAATGCTTGATTTACCATGTTGCAGCTAGTATTGACATGGAATTTTTAAATCATGTAGTTTATCAGCCAAATCTGTCTTTCTATCACTTGATCTATAGAACATATTTAGGTTCTTTCTCATATTCAGTGTAGTTACTTCAATTTCTTTCATTTTCAATTGTGCAATGTCTGTGTAATTAACGTGTTGCATGTAATTCATTCTTGATCTCACCCTTTGCCCAGAGGGAGGCAAATGATTGTCATAGAACATTTTGTTTTGGTAGGGCCAGATGAGTACATATAATTTTTTATTAGGGAATTCAAGGTAGTATGCACCTGGTCTGAACAGAAAATGGGGCAGAATTTAGGATAGTCAGCTGAAAACCCCATAGTCTCTCACTCTCTTTTCAGGAAAGATCTGTGTCATGTACAATAAGCTTCTATTATGGTTTCTTTGAAATTTTGTCAGAGGACAAACATTGACTACAGTAAACATGAGTGAGGTAGTATTGGACTCAAAAGTTATCAGTTTTCTTCTATTCACCAGAATATTTTTTCCTATTTCTTCAGTAGTGTTTAGCATCTTTCCACAAGATATTAGACATTTATTTTTTTCTCAAAAACAAGCCAAAACAGACTGGCTAGAGAGCTGGGCAGAAAGAAATTTCATGAGGTACAACAAGGGTAAGTGTAGACTCTTGCATTTGTGCAAGAACAACCCCAGGTACCTGTATAGGTTGGGGAGTGACCTGTTGGAGAGCGCTGTAGGAGAAAGGGACCTGGGGGTCCTAGTGGACAGCAGGATGACTATGAGCCAGCAATGTGCTGATGTGACCAAGAGGGCCAACAGCATCCTAGGATGGGATCAGAAGAGGGATGGTTAGCAGATCAAGGGGCGTTCTCCTCCCTCGCTACTCTCCACTAGTGAGACTGCATCTGGAGTCTTATGTCCAGTTCTGGGCCCCTCAGTTCAAGAAGGACACAGAGTTGCTGGAAGGTGTCCAGCATAGAGCAACAAAAATGATGAAGGAAGTAGAACAGCTCCTTTATGAGGAAAGGCTGAGGGAGCTAGGTCTCTTTAGCTTGGAGAAGATGAGGCTGAGGGGTGACATCATTAATATCTATAAATATGAGGGGGGTGGGTGTCAGGAGGATGGAGCCAGGCTCCTCTCAAGATTGTCTAGTGATAGGACAAGGGTCAATGGGTGCAAACTGGAACATAGGAGGTTCCCTATAAATATCAGAAGGAACTTCTTCACAGTGAGGGTAATGGAGGATTGGAACAGGCTGCCCAGGGAGGGTTGTGGAGTCTCCTTCTCTGGAGATGTTCAAGATTTGCCTGGATGTGTTCCTGTGTGACTTGGTCTAGGTGGTCCTGCTGTGGCAGGGGCATTGGACTGGATGATCTTTCAAGGTCCCTTCTGAACCATAATGATTCTATGATTCTATGATTTTGAAATGACTTTGACATCTACAAAGTCTCGTAGAGGGTTTAGAAAAGCATCATAAAAATCTTGCCGTATTTCTCCAACAACATGCTCATCCTAGTTCTTCATTATATCCAGAATATGTCTATTTTTTCAAGCAGGATGTGCTCTCATCACTTTCAGTTGATGCAGAGGCCTCTGATAAGCCCATCAAACCCGTAATCACACCTAACTTTAAGTAATTAGCTGCAGTGCCTTAATTAGCAGGTGTCACACCAAATTCCCTAATAGTCCTTAAAGACTCCTTAAGAAGATTGTTAAGATTTTAATTTGATTAAGATTTTCCTCTACAGATTATAGGTGGTTTGGTTTCTTTTTGCTTGTGATACAGGAGACCTCAGACAATTGCAAAGCTAGGTATCTCTGTGAGAAATGGGACGTGAACCCTGGCTACAATTTATGTTTTGATGAGTTTTCCAGCTATAAAATATGAAAAACCCTCAGCCATTCAAAAGTATGTGACTGTGATGTAAATGCTGCTGAATCAAATGAGCTTCCCAGTCCATATGGTGTCCAGAGTCAAATTCATGAGCAAAACAACTCCATCTTAACTGATCTGGATGTTTCACAGCTGCTCTGCCTCCTTGTTACAAAGCAAGTATAGTGCACCAGTGAATCTGATGCCAAATGTAAATGTTATAAATATGAAATATCCCAGAGAATCCAATTCATCCCTGATTGAGATGTATTAACCTTATTCTCTATCTAATGTCACTTGTTTTACAACTTTGCAGTGATGTCTGTTTTGTTTTGAATGTATTGACATAGTAATAATTCAAAAATAGCACAAAATATAGAGATCAATCAGATATATTCATATGGCTAGTAAGCAAGAGAGAAATTGAACTGCTAATAACTCAAAATAGCAACCTCTAGCTCAAAGTCTGACTGGAATGACTTACACTATGTGGATCACATCATAGTCGGTTATTGTAACCAGCATCCCTCTGATTTAGTCATAACTGTTGATGGTCACATACTATGCTCCCCCCCCCAACTGATATTGTATTTTTCCTACCCATATAATGGGAAAGAATATTTTCCCTCACCATTTCCATTTCTGTGCCTTGTCCAAAGTGGAGATTTCTTTTATAATGGTCAATGAGTTGGTTTCTTTATAAAAGGACAAAAAAATACTAATCACTTCACTTTTGTCTGCGGAAAGGGAGGCAGGAAAGGAAGAAAATTATTAAATTGGGATTGTTTGAACTCATTATTGGAGTTATCAAGCTTTCTGTTCACTCAAAAGAAAAGTTCAGATCAATTATATGCACTCACTATATGTTGTTATTTTTCTAATAGCCTAAAGATAGAAGTAGGATTTCTTGAATCCAATTGCAGTTAAAGCATAAAAGACACATTTCATTTCTACAACAGAAGAAAGCAGAAGGAACAAGTTTGATTGCCATGTCTTAGTTTTTACATAGAAGAGATAAAGGTCATAGTCTTCTATACAGCTCTATGCAGATGCCCTGTTCAAGCCCTCAACAATATTTCAGCTCTCTGCAACACTTGAGATGAATCCCATGTGCTTTGGAAGTCTTGTACCAGGGTGAGATGTGTTTTCTGTGATACAATTCATGGAATTTTTAAGACATATGTAGTAGCCCATGGTACCACTGGATGGCATTGGTTACATTTGTCACTAACACTTTTGACTCCTCCAGACACTGTGATCCTCTCTAAAAAGAACTGCAGCACTGAGAACCTGGTTTTCCTCCAGCAAAGCTATTGAGAACTTTGAGCTATTGCTGTCTACCAGAGCAAGAGTAGATTTAATATCCTTTAAAAAAATGAATAAGTGCTGCCCAGCTTTCTCCTATTTTCATACTCATAAGTGTAAGCTGAGACCCTCACGATTCTGCTTGTAGGTAGATGAGCCTTGACAACTTTCGTCCTATATATGAAGTAGCACTGTGAGAGTGCAGGACAGGAATGTTGGCACATAATGGTCAGCTCCTCACACCTTTCATTCTGTGATTCTAAAGAGTGGACTCACCAATTACACATCGATTTTGCATATAGTCCTATTCAGGTGACCTAATGATTTTCAATGACTTGTTTGTTTTTCTTCTGGTCTATGCCCTGACAACTAGTATGTTTGCAATTCCATGAGCTCTGTTTTGGATCAGGTCGGACAATGACGCAATCTGGTGATTTGCAGACCTATAATTTATCCGGTCTTTGGTATCTTGCAGCTGATAAGCAGTAGGTTAACAGAATTCAAGTGCAGAGAGACAGGGATGCTTACACTTGTGGCATGTAGCACTGCTGAGAGCTTGACCAGCAACTGCTGTTGCAAACTACAGCACCCAATGTTTGCATTGCCTATTTGTTGCTCGTGTCTCAGCTGTGTCTAATCATACAAGATGCCCAGATTTTCCTCTAATCCAGGAAATCTGTTGTTAGTGGTCACTCAAAAAAGCAGTTATTCTAACAGATCAAATATTTGTCCTGGTAATTAAAGAGTGGCTATAAAGAAGATGGAGACTCGCTTTTTACATCAATCACATGGAAAAGAAGAGGTGTAATTCTTACAATTCATTGATGGAAGTTCACTGACATAACAGTAAGATTTTTCACAATGGGAACCTTTAGATAAACTTTTAGAATAATCTCCTCATGAAAGAGGTGAATTGCCCAATATCAGATGACTGAAGATTCAGCTGGACAGAGTGGGCTGTGCTTATGCCGGGAAAGTTTTGAACAAATGATCTTTGAGCTCCCTTACAGCCTGATATTCTATGAGTGAAATAATATGCTTTTTTTTTTTTCTTGTTACAGTGTTTTAGCTCTTCTATTGCTAATTAGGGAAAACATCTGCAAATTTCAACAAAGCTATAGAGAACTTCTGCAAATCAAAAGTTGTAATACATTCTATGATTCTGTATTTCCAAAGACAGGGTAGAAAACATCCTTTCTTGTTAAATGTGCCAGATAATCACAGTCATTTTATTATTGGCACTACTGTCAATGCAAGTAAGTGCGGTCTGATTCACCTGACCTATTTTATGAACTTATGTTGACAGAGAACTCTGCCTACAAACATTTGGCTTCACTCACTGACTCTAAGATCCATGTCCAAGGTTAAGTGATGTGAATCCCACTGTTTCCTCTCACTTTTTGGCAGTAACAGAGAAAGGGTAGAGCACGCTTGAATGTTTCATAAAAAGTTCAATGGTTAGATACTGCTGAATCTGTTGGTATTAAACGTTGCTTTGCCACATTACATAGGATATTGCCTTTCTGTGTGTGCCTAGCTAAGAAATTTTGGCGCTTTTTATGAGTCCAGGCTCAGACAATAATGCATCTAAATCTTCAAGGCATAGTTCCACAGTTGTTTTTTATTTGTATAGCATCCTTCAGGTAGGAAGGACATAACAAGCCCTGCTCAGAGCAGGATCAGATCTGTTTTGCACAGCCTCCAAGGACAGAGATTTCAAACCCTCCCTGTGTTCCTGTTTCAGTGGTTAATTGTCCCCATAGTGAAACATTTCCTTCATATCCACTTTCCTTATATATTTCTATTATATTTTATTGTCTCTTGACAAGCCACTAAATTTTCCCATGAAGACCCTGACTTAATCTTCTCAGTGGCATCCCCTTTGATATTGAAAGGAATCCATCAGGTTGCACCAAATTATATCTTCTCCAGGCTGAACAAACTGTCTTCATGGAGCAAGTGGTCTGGCTTTCTAACATCCTGATGGTCCTCTGCTGAACATGCTTAAATGTCTCAACATCTTGATTGATTTAGAGACTCAAAACTGTATTACAGTAGTTTGGAAATATTTTTTATAGTGGAAATTCATTTGGTTTGACCTACAAACCAGTGTGAAGAATAGAGATTCTATACTATACTGGGCCGTAGACATAGATAGGCATTATGTTGGTTTGCTTCCTGTGTGGAAATGGGAAGTAGTTAGGGCTGAAGAAGTGGAGTCACAAGCAAGCCTGTGTAATGAAAGGGTAAGGAAAGCTGATGTAATTCACCATCTTTATAAAAAGTATGAATCACCTTCAGGTGCATGAGGGAAGGACAAGCAAGCTTCAAGGTGAGATGCCCAAGGATCTGACCTTGTTCAAAATAATGCCTTGAAGAAAAATATGTACTGGATACTGTGTTGGAAACTGCAGGTGAGAGATTCATTGTCATGGAAATGAACTCATATCTGAAGTGAAAACAAGAACAAAGAGCAAGAATTCACACTACTTTCATCTCTCATTCTCAGCCATAAAGTATACGCAATATGAAACTCAGGAAAATTTTAGATCTTCCATAACTAACTGGGGAAGTCATGTCCTCTAACTTTAGGTGATTGCCTTGTAAACTACTGTATGCAAACAAGTTATCTAAAATCCCCTGACTGTTAATTGGGAGATATTTGCCTTTCTTGCGTACAGTTGACTTTGTTCTGAGGTGGGTTTTTAGACATCACGGTGTTAATTCCAGCCTACAACAGTTTGTATTTTAACTATAAGGAGAGTAGAGGGTGACTGATTACTACTTTAGCATCTTTTAGGCATTTCGGGACCTTTAATAGTGAAACAACTTAGTTTTAATACATCTGGGCCACAAAACCAAGACCTGAGATATATGGGAAAGGGGAACAGGGTAGGCATCAGGACTCAAGAGGAATAGAAATAAAGATGTGAGAAAACAGGGGGAAAAACTTTGTGGTGGAAGGAATGAATAGAAAAGATGTATGAGAAATAATAAAAAGCTGAACTTGACTATATCTATTATTTCTATGTTGTGGGAAGTTTTGAGGGTTTTTTATCCTTTTCCTGCTAATCCAGTTTTATTTCCCTTGATTCCTTTAGTAGTTAAACACAACTTGCCTTCTTCCTCCCACTCCCCTCCACACACTCGCTCTTTCCTCTTCCCACACCCAGGATGCTTGACCTTTCACTGGTACCAACTATAAATTAGCTGACCCAGGGCAGAACTTTAACCATGAAAGCAGAGAGTAAGGAAACAAATTGCTGTGCAGAATTGTTCCAGTTTAAATGTATCCCTTTTAAGTTCACTAAAAAATGATGAAAATGCAGCTTTATTTGAGGAGAAGATTGATTGCAACAATGTGAAAGACTGAAATTTTCTTTCCAGTTGGAGGAAGGACCATCTCAGAAGGTGCCTTTTTTTGTGTCCAGCACTGGAAGAAGATGTGCTTGTGGTAAGTATTTGACTCAGGCAATTTAGCCACCTAGATGGCGATTTTCAAGATTTGGTCTATCAAAGGTTTGGAAGTGTAGCACAATATGCCTAAGAGATGAACAAAATTATATAGGTGAAATACTCATCTATGATAAAATGGAATGAGATCCATTCAGTGTCGTACTTGCGTGTTCATCAGTACTCATGTGACTATCCCACTTTTAGCATACTGTATTCAAATAGAATCTCTGGAATCTCTGAGCCTTCAAAATTGCCATTGTTACACAGTAGTCTGAATGATGGGGAAATATTTTCTCTACTTTTTGGCAAGGAAACACCATTAGTGTTTCATCCCTGAAGTGATTGAAGGAGTAGGATTTTAGCAGATGGTTCCTCAACACTATCCAATCTACCCTGGTACAGTATCCACTCAGAACATAGTACACATAATGCTAAATAGGTTAGCATCATCTGCCTGGTTAACCTGTGAAGTTATGGTAGGAAACCATACTGTGCTCTTCCAGTACTCTGCTAGAGAAGGATACAGAGTCTGGAATACTAAGTAATATGAAACTCAGTCTGGGTTTGCTGTTCACTTGTTACCTTTTTTTCCTGTTTCAGCGATCTGCATTCTTTCTTCTGGGATCTGGACTGTGTGTGCTGGAGATCTACCAGTGAGGACATTAAGTGAATGAGGGTTGTGCTGGAAAAGAGGCCAGGTTCCTTTCCCAGCTGACTATCTGCTGTTAAACCCTCCAGAGATTAGTCAGATCTTCTTGGTACTGAGTATGTTGTCATTTTGGGCATCCCTTAGAGGGATGATGGTCAGTTATCTTTTTATGTATCTCTTCACATTCGCTGCATTTGTAAAGTAACCTAACGAGGGCTGGGATTCATGTTTAGAGAGAAGGAGTGAGGGAGGGATAAAAAGTGTGTTCAAAGACTGGGTGAGAGATAACACATGGATTGCTTTGCCTTGAACAAAACTTGAGCTACACAAAGCTGTGAAAATGCGTTTATTACCTTTACTCCCATTGGGGATCATATGTGGGACAGAAGAGGTAGAATTTCATTACAGTTGATGCATAGATTCTATCTAATACAGTTGACTCAAATATGACATTCATGGAATTACTTTCTCAGGTGAAAAAAAACCCTTACAGATAGATCATACCCTTTTTAACATCTTCCGGTGAAAAAAAGTTATTAGAAAATTTTAAGTATTAGAAAGCAAAGGCTGGTAATTCTTTTTTTCCTACTCTTTCCAAAGAAAAATCTCAATAATCAACTAGTAAGAAATTCTAAGTTCAAAAGCGAATGCTCCTCATATTTCTATTTATGCTTATACTAGTGGAAATCTACAGTGTCTCTGTTCAGCTGTCAATGTACAAATGAGGTCCATATATTTGGTATTAAAAAACAGCAAACCAGCAACTGATAGGCAACCAGACTTACCCAAAACTGAACATGCAAACTTTGGAATCAAGGTCGTAAACTGTTGCCTTGTGAAGCAAAAGGCGAGGCTTTATAACTAAAATCTCTGTTCCAGCTACATGTGTTCCAAAGCTTAGGCATTGGTACATGCTTGGTAATGGAGCATAGACATATTTTGAAGCCATCAAAGTAACCCCTCATCTCTGTCCACTAGACCTGATGTCAGAGGGCTTATTGAAACTATCCCACTGATGGCAGTGGCTGTGGTTATATATAATGTTTATACTTCTCAAAGAAAGAAAAAAAATATGATGCAGACTAAAATCTCTCACATGCCTTCAATTACATCAACATTGACTATAGAAGCAGTCCTTATACTCTATGCTTCTGAGTAATTGTTTGAATTTACTTACTGGAGCCTGGTCTTAACTTTGATGTTTCAAACACTTGAATAGAAACTATACAATCAGAAAAAAAAATCTAATTAAGAGAAAAAATTTATGCCATCTGAAAAATGTTGAAGAGTCAGAAGAGGTGGGAGATGTACACATTAAGAGTTTGCTTTTAACTCCTGGAGAACTTCCCTTCTAATGTAAAAATAAATAAACAAGAAGACTTTGAGGTTTTTTAATGATAGCAAAGCAAAATTTGTGCAAGTACATAGAAAAATAGAAAAATTCCTATTTAGAATTCCATAATGAAATGACACCATTCTAATTTCTCCAGGCCACGGTTTGTTAATATTCCACAAAGTCCCAGGATGCAACTATATGACAGCATTCAAATCTATGAACAAGAGGCAATCATGCTCAGCAGAGTATAACAATAATTATAATAGAGATTAAATAAAAATAATTAGAAAAAGTTCATCTAGTTTTGATGTATTAATTATTCTGACCCTGTTCTATTCAGAGTCTAATTATCTGGTTCAGTGAAAATGCCAAGATTTCTACGACTCATAAAAATTACATTCCAGTAATTATGTCAGCAAACTAAACAGTATTCATTTACCATGCCTTTTTGTGCACACATTTGAATATGCTTTTTTAACTTTTTGCTCTTTGTTCCTATTCATGGGAAATAATACCTGTAGGGAAATTTGAAAGTCAGTAGCACTCTAAACGTAATGTGCAATTCTTGTTGATATTTTTCTTTTGTGAGGCTTATGTAAGTCTCATATAACCTTTGTTTGAAAAACATGAATTAAAGTTCACTCTTCAGTTGTTTCAAAGAAGCTTTTTTGAAGTCTGTGCTGTAAAAAAAAAAAAAAAGTTTTATGTGGCAACACAAAGCAGAGTTTCCTTTCAAAAACAACGACCATAATGGAGACTACAAACCAGTTCATCCCCACAGTGACCATGCTACAATGTGCTCTTAGAGGGACAGATTCTCATTCTTGAGTACCCTTTTTTTTTGCTTCACATAAATAAAATGTGTATCACCAGCTACACAATGTAAGATGATATAAATCACTGAACCTCAACATAACATGAAAAAATTGTAGTCACGTGAGGATTTAGCCCTTGATTTGGTGAGACTGAAGATGAGATTAAGGCTGCCTTTTACATAGAAATGAACTTCATCTCACCACAGCATTGTTGAAATGTCATGAATATTTTTTAATTTTGAATTTTGTCTCACACTGCATCTTTGTCCTAGTACTTCTTCAGCTGTTGACCTCTCTGCAGATGATGATGGAGTAAATCAGGGTGTCACCTGCCAAGACACATGTAAGATCTCTCCTAGGTTAGTAAAAGGGTGCAATTGTGTCACAGTATTTTACTGAAGAAGGTAGTTCGGGTACTCTGTGAGGGGAAATAAAAAGCAGGCTAAAGCAATAAGAAAAACTCTTCATTATATAAAAGTTATTTGTACCTGAGACAACAGTCAAAAGACTTAGCTGAACACTATACAGGAAAAACAAAATAACCAATATCAAAATGTTTTAAATACACAATTGATTAAAAATTGGTTCTTCAAATCATATTCTGTGGTCAAGATCCTTCAGCTTTGAATCAACGTTTTCTCTGCAGAGGTCAGGATAACAAAGACATAAGTTTATTTTTTGTTTGATTGGACTTCTTTTTCAGGAAAAGAGATGACAGTAAGCTGATGTTCCTAAACTATCTCCTAGAGTTTGCCCATAAAAGTAACTCATTTATGTGTTGGAATAGTTTCTCCATCTGCTATTGCTACCAGTGGTTTACTGCTGTATTTGAGATCAAGCAGGCCAGGAACCCAACAGGAGGATAGATCCTAAGGAAGATAGGTCCAAAGACTGCTCTACACTTTGTTCTTGTGTACATTTACATGATTGTAATCCTTGCACCTTTTAAAGTGGAGTTTCACATCTTTCTTCATTACTTGTGCTGAAACAAAATTACTATTAAACATTAGTAAGAATTTCATTATCAACTGAATGATAATGTTTTCTTTTCGGAAAGAGAAATGCATAAAATATCTTAAAATTTCCCACTCTCATTTACCTGTTACCATTTACATACCTGCATCTTAGGAAATTTCAGAGTTTGTGGGTTTTTTTAAGTGCTTTCCTCTTAGTGTAGCTCACAATTCAAGTACACAGTTTTGTGCTTATCGGTCTAACAATTTCAAGCTGGTACAACACAGTCCCAAATCCACTTTCTCAAATAACTACCACTTTGATACTTTCTGCTCAGCAACCAATGCTTCTGCAGTATTTTACGTTGAAAGACTTTGTAACATTGACTCAACCTAATGAGCCTTGAAAGAACATAAAATATGATCAGGAAAAGATCTTAAATACACAGCTAATTTTGCATTTCTGTAGTCATTTGTCTAGTATGTTTAACTATTTTTGAGATGTCACAAATTGAAGCTTGCTGTGTTCATAAACTGTATATTGCTTTGGCATAAATACCCAGGCTTTTGGGAGTAAGAAGGTTCATTGCATAATATCACTCCCCACAAAAATAAGAACCAAACCATCCTCCAACTCCACATCCCACCGCCCACCCCTTCAATTTACCTGCTGAAATTTTAAGTCTTATTACAATTACACAATGAGCTTTTGAGTAGGAGCAAGACATAGTTGTGCTGAGAATATTTACCATACAAAACACTATGTCCTGTAAGACTGAAATATTGCTGTTGTCATGTCTTATAGAGGACTGTGTCTCAGGAAAAGACTGTCTGCCTTAATCAGGAAGATAAATTCTTAGTAATATCTATGGATTTAAAATAAATGAATGTACTTTTTTGCCATAGCAGATGTCTACATTACAATGTTGCAGCTGAATTTGGAAATAAAGATGTCAAGTGTCTGAACAGATGAAATATCACTTTCTTGCTCTCTCCATATATGTCAATCCATATATGGATTGACATTCAACTTCAGCTTCCAGTACTACAAGCACAGTTTGCTGCAAGTTGCTTCCTGTTCGTATGTATTCCCCAAAGGTTATTGCATTATTCTGTTCAGAAAAAGTGAGAAGATAAACCCAAAAAGCACTAGATATTTATTTGATGTACTTTGATTTTCCAGGTAGTTTTGTTACAAGGAGGGAAAGAAACCAGAAATCTTTATAATTTGCAGAAGATGAGAGGAGAGGAGAGGAGAGGGAGAGGGAGAGGGAGAGGAGAGGGGAATTTTCATATAAATATTATCTCCTCTACAGGCATATTTTGCTTATACTAACATACTTAAAAGTCAATTAACAGTTCCCTACATTTCAGGAGAATAGCTGTGTTTTTTAAAAAAGAAAAAACCTCAAAAACAGCCACACAAAGGACCATTTTGTGGAGACCTAAAATATGTATATTGTGAAAGGAATAAGGGAGAGATTTCTCATTATTCCCAAGAAGTGTTGAGAGATTTGCAATTGAAATGGATACCTTCCTCTCAAAACAATGACCAAAATAGCAAACTGTAGTTTCCTTGCACTCTCTCTCTCCCCCCACACAACCCCCCACCTATGTCCTTTATCTGGAAAGGCTCAGATCATCTAGCAGTACCTATGTCAGACCACAGCATTTTGATTTAATGTTGAGATGTCAACTTAAATTATTTCTGCAGATAGTTCCCTTATGAGAGGAAAATTATCTCCTTAAAAAAATGTATCAGATGGGTGGGCTGCAGCTATCAATTACCTTCTGAGTACAAGCTTTGGCTAAATCTTGTTTGCTGCTTATTCCCTCGTGGGCCAGAGGTTAACCTGTTAAGTTGAGAACTGATCCCAAAGTAGACATTAATGTCTTAATGCATTTAGTGGCTGTGGATATTTTTGGCTGCAGGCTCCTGGGATTGTATTGTTTCTCATACTTGACTAGGTCACCAATTGCAGAGGGCACCTGGAATGCTTGAATAAATATATCTCGGTTTTCCCTCTTCCTCCAGTTATATTTCAAAGCTGTATGTCTTTCTACTGTTTGAAAGGTTCATGTGTTATGAAATATTTTCAAGCAACCAATAAGAATAATACAACTGGTCTTTGAAGCATCATGACCCGCCTTTCATTGTGTTATTTCAGGAACAGTTATTGCAGCTTTACAGGGCTGTAATTTTTTAGAGAATGAAATTATTTCTATTTCATCCTGTACTGGAAATAAGCAGACACTATAAAACTGCTCATCATGGGTCAGACTCCAAACTCTAGTTTTATCATGTTTTCCTCTGGCCTTTGCATTTAAGTGTTCTAATAGGTAAGGTTAAATTTGAGTATTAAATCACAGCACAAAATAGTTGAGAACGCATAGGTGAATGCCTACAGCAAAACATATTTTAAAGGCGTTGCAAGACCTTTACAGCCACTGGCATTAGCCTCAGAATCATGAGTTCTCAGAGGTGATATTTTCACTGTAAGAGCCTCTGAAAAATATTGTTTTACAGTGCCTGGTCTTTAACTCTGACCAGTCATAATCTTGGGTAGAAAGACTCACAGATATTCTGTGAGTACAGTGGTTTGTACCTGCTAGCATGGCTTCACAAGCAGTAACATTTTTTCTGCATATTTTACTCCTGTGTTTCCATCTGAAATGGAGGGTTTTCTTGAATTATTATGGTAAAGAAAAGAGAGAGAATTTTGCAAACCTTGGGCCAGATTTTCCCGTTCTACTGGAAATTATAAAAAAATCGAAAAACCAAAAAATAAACTTACACAAGGTTTTAACCACAAATTTCACAACTAGCACTATGTCTGCAGGTATACTGATGAAAGAAAATTACAGGGAAAATAATCAGACTGGAAAGAAAACAACAGTTGTATGAAATAAATAATCAGGAGACAGTGTTTGCAAAAGCTCTGTAATGAAGGGCTGCTCTTCCAAAGTACCACTTTATCTCCCTGCAAAGTCCCAAGCTTCTGAGTCCTTTTAAAGGACTCAGCTGCTCATGGGCGATATCAACCTTTAGCTGGATCAGCCCCAAAATGAGCCACCCAAAGATCAGACCACACTGTTAGCAGCCAGGACTGTGCATGCATAGACAGTTACTCCAAGAGAAAGTGATGAGAGAGAATGTAATGTAAACTCTGCACTCAGCCAATAAATCTTACAGTAGCCTAATTTTTCTAGGACTGATGCCTCAAGCAATACCTGTGTGGGCCGGAAGGGAAAGAATTAAAAAAGTCTTGAAGTTTCTAAAATTCCCTTATCCTGTTTATCAGAACACTGCTGCTTCTCTTAAATTGTGACCTTTCCCTTGGGGATTTTGCTCTCCAGATGAGGCTTCAAAGCTTTTGGTTTTCCTTGTCCAAGAATGGACCAGAAACACATAACATGCCCAACTGCGACTCATTTCATGCTGTCAAAGAGAATGTAACCTCTGAGTCAGCAGCTACTGCCTGTTTTCAAGAGACTTCTCTAAGTCTGACCAATGTCAGCTGGTTGAGGTTAAGAAATAAAATATCTTTTTTTTTGAGTCATATTCTCTATACTGTGGTCAAGTATTGCATATGCAACATTTCAAACAGGTAGCCAGCTCAGCTGCGATCTACTTATGAGTATTGTACTCATCATAGGGAGTAAAAAATGGCAAGGTGAAGAAATGATACTAGTTATGAAAGGCTGAGGTTCTGCTTTGCAGAGATTCCTCCCACCAGTCAATTTCTTGTATTTTTTCTTTTTTTAACAAAACATGAAGTCTTCAGTTATTGACTTAGCAAGCATCTGGTTTCAGTCAGTAAAATTTCAATAGCTGGTTTGAGAAAACATTGCTGAAACATTTGGCTAAATGGATTTTAAAACATCTTCTTCTTTTTGCTAGGTTTCTACAGTTTCCTAGAATGACTTTTGTTTTCTCAACTTAAATAGAATTTCAGAGGGGAAAAAAAACTATCAAAGAGGAAACAGATCTCCTAAACTTATGCCAGCTATGAATTCCCCAAGAAGGCAAGAAATCTCTTGCATCTCTTAGAGGAACAGAAACTGTATGATTATTTTTTTAATAGACAATGGATTTCACACTCATTTCATATTTGCATTATATTTCTTCTTACTGAAATGTAAAGTTCTATTAAGAGAATTCACTTTCTTGCATTAAGCTAAACTGTGCTTTGCTGTAATGTCTCTCACTACAGCTCAAAATCACATACACGGACAGTTAAATCATAGGTCAAGCCAAGGATTATAGAATGCTATGCCATAATAACCACTCATGAGTTTGAGCCCAAACTTGCATAAATTAACTATATTAAATTAATATGTTTAATTAATGTAACTCTGCCTATACAGATAGTTATTGTGGATTAAAACCAACTAATCTGAGAATACTCAACCCTGTTTTGCTATAAAAACAGTAAGAGTGTTATTTTAACCAAATGAGGCATATGGAAGGGCAGCTGTTGTGGCAGTATGTAACTAAGAAATACAATAAATCCAAGTTTTGATCAGTTCTGACTTTCATCCAGGGAAGTGGAATGTTTTCAGACTTCATCAGGGTTATTGTGACTTTATTTTAAGCTACTCAACTATCAAGAATTAGCTCAGCTATTCTGTGGTTGTGGGTTACTTATTTACCCAATTGTTTCACACATTGACTATAAGGTAAATTAATTGGCAGACCTTAAATATACAGTCTTGGAACACTCAATCACCTCATAAGCAGCAGTACTACAAAAGCTGCTAAGCTTTTGCACAAAAAATATCCTGCAAAAATAAAAGTAGGCCAAGCTATCTCTGTTAGTAATTGCACTAACACAATCCGGTCCTATCTTTCCTATCCACATTTTTAGTTCTTGCCCTTACTCTGCCTCAGTCTGTCCTATGACATAATAATGGAGCTACATGGTGAACAACATTTCATCCACTTGAAATTATATCTTTTTATCATTTCTTATGACATTTTGACCAATATTTTCCAGCAGAATTGGTTGCCTGATCAAGCTTTACTCATGGTCCTGTGTCAGTATGAATTACATGAAGACAACAAAAAAGCAGCTAGGAGGAACATGGCAGGGCAAACTTCCCAAGCCTCAGAGACTGCAATAAGAAGGTATGTTCAACCATCCCCAGGAGTTTTATGTACCAGCAGGGAGGAGAAAGACAAGGCAGTGTCTGAGCTTCAACTTTGAAAATGTCATGGTGGATTTAGGTACCTAAATCCCTTTAACAACCCATCCCTAGGTGATTTGGCTGAGGTCATAAAGACATTTTACAACAAATTGGGGAATGAAGCCCAGACGTGCTATCACCCACATGGGTATTCTAACTCCTGTTCCCCATTTCACTTTTTCCCTTGAACTGAACAAGGATATGCCTGCTATACTGTTGCAATCTTTCCCTAACAACTTTAAGATGGCAAAAACTTGCAGGCTTCATCTTTGATGGTATGGAGCATCAAGGCTCATCACAAAATTACCATGAGGGACAGGATTTGAAACAACAACAGCAAGCGTGCAGAGGTGTTTTTTCTCTATTTCACTCCCAAGGCAAGGAATTTTTACAATACCCTCTGGAGTTCCCCTGGCCTCAGCATCAAACATAGAGTGCAGCAGCCAAGAACAGGCCCACACCCTGCAGAACTTGCCAGCAATAATTAATTAAGAAAGAAGCAAACAGCAGCAGATCCCTGCATAGGATCACACAGATTTATTAAGTTACATTCCAGTGATTGGAGTGTCACTCCACTTCTTTGTTTTGCCTTGTTGGTTTTTTGTTATGTGTGGGTGGTTTTTTGTTTTTCATGTTGTTGTTTTCCTTTAAATGGAGACTCAAGACCTGGTTTAATAACCTAAATCCCAAAGCTAGGCTTCAGAAATGAATGCAGAAACCCAGCAATTTCATCTCTCTTGCGTTTCGCTAAGCTTGAAATCTCAGTGGCCCTTTGACATTCTTTCAAACCACTTATTGCTTCTGCACAGATAGGGCAGATGCTTCTTGACAGGAAGGGTCTGCTCCTACAGTGAACACTTCTGGAAACATTGCTCTTTGGCAGATGCTTCAGCACAGCTCTTTCAAGAGAATCATAAGGGATTTCAACAGAGAGTTGAAGCATCAGTTTTCTAATGCTGCTGCTACCTCATAATGCTCTCCAGAAGCAGGAAGTACTCAGAAGTTTCTGATGCTTGTCAGAACTTTGGAGCTTGACTTGTTTGTCATTCTAATCAGAGAGGAAATATGAATGATGTGTTTTTCTAGTTATTTTTCTCACATGGGACCATGGCAAGTTTTTTCAAAGCATGTGAGCACAAAGGGTTCATGTTTTTAAACAAAGAGAGGGACATTTAGACTGGATATAAGGAAAAAATGTTTTAAAATGAAGTTTAAAGTGAGTGCCCAGACATTTGTAAATTCCCCATCCCTGAAAATATTCAAATTCAGGTTGGATGGAGCTCTCAGTGTCAGGTTGGGTGGAATTAAACATATCCCTGCTCATGACAAGGGGATTGGATTAGATAACCTCTAAAGGTCCCTTAGAATCCAAAATGTTTTATGGTTCTATGATTTCTGACCCCACATCACACTTCTCATGTAAGAGGTAGACATCCTAACATGAAAGTTGTATGGAGCAGTGCTCCTCCTTTCACAGTGGTTCACATCTCTTGCAAAACACAATTACTCTCACATCACTGTTCCAGGAGCTGGAGTGTGATTAGTTGATTATAAGCAAAGTACAGGATAAATAGGTTGAGTTTTTCTAAGGGCATGGATGAACCCCCTTCTTGGCTGAAGTCATTCCAGTTTGCAGGCAATAATTCAATATTTCTTAAGCTTGAAGAAAAAGTGCATTAAAGCACAATAAGGAAGCTGCAGCTACTGTGCACATATGAAGTACTCCTGGACTTCCCCCTCACCTTGTCTTTCCGAGGTACATGATGCTGTGTAGATGTTGGCTATAAAGAGTTCTTAATATAGCATTGTGGTGTTTCATAACCTAGTTAAGTCATGAGGAAGAGGGGTGTTTGAGTTCTAGCCTGGAGGCCACTAAATATTTCAATACCTGCTATTAAGTATTCAATGCAGTGGGAACTTGAGACTCTCCTGTCATTAAACTATAGATCTGTGTTTAACTGAGCTATTCCTTTAATTGAATTGGTGGAAATTCATGCAGAGTGAAATAGCCTTGACCAGAATGATAATTGCAACTTCTTCCGGCTCTTCACAGCTCAGGTCACTTATCAACAGGGTGCTGAATATGGGTTAAAACAGTTCCAAAGAGAGGAAGATATACAACTAAATTCCCTACTACATTTCAATGTTTTTTTGAAAGGAAGTGATTATTGCATTTATTTCACCTACCTTTGAAAAGAAAAGGTCTGTATGTCAAATTCTGACATGTTCTGGGTTCTGCAGCTTCATCACAGGAATGCTTGCATGTCCCAGGAGTGGGTAGGATATAAACAAACTGCTATCTCAGTCATTTCATTCTGTCAGAATTAGGCACGATCTCACTGAATATGGTGACTTTTGTGTGCTCTCTTGACAGGCAATTAGAACTTCAACTTGCAGGTAACTAAATGACAATTTGTCACCATACTACAGAACATTGTGATGCCCAAGCTCCATCAATGAATGAATTTAGAAGAGCATAATGAAGTGCAGACTCTTGTGCTTTGGCTTTTCTGCTCTGCAGAACACTGGATGTAGCTATTCTAAAGGGAGGAGAAAGCAACTGTCATCACTTCCTTTTCAGTTACACAGATGAGAACATGGGGATGGACAGATATGACCTTCTTATGTCTTATTCTCAAACCTGCACAGACTAGATTGTGTATATGTGTACTGTTATGTTTCCAAAATCACCTACTTTTTCAGTAGTTCCTTTACATGTGTAAGACTTTTAGAGGTTATATTATTTCTTCATTGTGGATACATGCTCTACTAGCACTCATGGAGATGTTCTCTACTGCCTGGGCCTGCCTTTTGTATAATTGTTCCCATCTAGGTAAAGCAGTTATAAACCCATCAACAGTTCCAGAAAGCTTAGATTTGCTATATAATTCATCTCCCATATTTGGCCTTTCCTTTACTTGCACACAAAACAGCTATCAGCTCCTCTTTAAGCACTCATTGGGACAAGTCATGTTTAAACGTATGTTGTAATATATGGCTTGTCTTGTCTTGATCAGAATTTTAAATGCAAAAGAGCTTAGAAAATGAACATGACTTTAGGTACATGCTGATAGGCTGAAAAAAGCTTTAGTCACATAATGGAAGTGGGCAGAATTTACTCAATGAGACATTCTTGGGAAACCTTCCCCTGATGTAGGTGTAGCATTGGAAAGCCAAGCTGTTGTGGTAGCACTTTATTAAAACTTGTTTCCTATCTGTTCAGTGTAAGTGAGTGTTACTTATGGAGAAGAGGGTGAAATATTCTTTAACCCCTAATAAAAATGAGGCTGGGAAGCTCTTCTTGCTAAGTTTTCATCCCATGTTCTTTCCTATGTTTTCCACAACTCCCTCTCACTGTTAAATTTCAAATGATGGCACATATGAAAAATTTCCCACATCTGAAATATCAGAGGATGTGTGTGGAAGGAATAGTGGGCTAACCTAAGGACTGATCATTCCAGTGCAGGAAACAAAGAAAGGAAAGAAAAAACGTTTAGACCAGTCTGCAGTGCTGTGCCTTGCCTACATGGGAAGGTTTGGCAGCCAAATGGCAAACTTGTTTCAATTAAAAAGTGAATGATAACAGGGGGAAAAATATAGGAAAAACATTAAGGAGGGTAGAGTTTTCTGGAAAGGAAAACAGCAAGCTATAGTCTTTTTTTTGCTTTTGCTGGGCTCTTTATTTACTTATTTATCAGCAATTAATTAGCAGCACTGCAGCAACACTAGCTCCCAAACAGCTTGCCACTTGTGCTCAGAGTAAATACCCAGTACACACAATGTAATTAAAAATGTAAATAATACTATTGTCAAATACTAGCTTATGTGTCAGAAGAAAGGACACTGCAGGGCTTACGAGAAGGAATAACAACAGTGATCTGAAGGCTACATATCTGCTCATTTTTTGTGTTGACCACAGGGTAACACATGAGTTTAATCTATTTACTCATCATGGTAGTGTCTCATAGTTGATCACCATCAACATGCACACTGAGCACCAGCCATAAAAAAGAGCAGCCACTGTTGTCATGGTGATGTTGTTAAAAGAGACAGCAAAAAAATCTCATCCAGTTATGGGAGCAGTGACTGGGAGCTTGGGAAAGGTAGGTTTGAGTCCCTTCCTTATCGCATGGCTCTGAATAAGGCGTTGGCAACTCACCCATTGGCTTGAATGCCACTACATTCTTTGAAAGAGGCATTTTGAGCACTTTGGAGAGTCCTCCCTCAGTTCCCCATCTTTACTACATCACTACTCAGCAGTATTTTTACTGCTTTGGTGTCTATAAGCATTTATATTTTTCCTGGGCTTCACCTAGGAAATTAAGAACTTCACTATATATAAGAACTTTTCTAATGTTAAGTCTTAGTTTCTAAATAATAAGAACTTGCTATGGAATTGGAAGGCTAGTATTCACTGGTGTTCTCTTAGTGACTTCTGGTAATATGTCAGAAGTATTCTTGCAAATCTCTTAAAATATTTTGAGAAACATTCTCTGACAGATACATGTACAGAGAACATGATTACAGATTCTCTCATTCTTCTCCAAAAAGAAAAAAAACAGCAAAATATCAATCTCCCCCCCAAAAAAACAACCCAGACTCATAAAAGGAAAAATGGTTGTCTCAAATTACAGGCATTATGAATGATTTGGTCTGCACTGGCCTAAGAGGGGCCACCTGTGTCACAAAGTATGATGGTTCTCTCACTGCACTGCAGATAAGGCAGTGCTTCTAGTAGGACTCCTCCTGGCCTATCTGACCCTTCACTGCAGACATATTACAATATCCAAATTTCCATGGTCTTTCAGTAGAAAATATATCAGTTTCTTCAGGAGGAGACCTTGCAGAAGAGCATGGACATAGAAGCCAAATTTTGTGGGGGAGCATCCACAGGCTATGAAAATGCTGAGGAACAGGTCTGTGTTTGCATTTCCATGGTGCAATGGGGATTATAGCTAGTCTCTGAGCTAATACTTTTTGTGCTGCTACAGATTTCAGTCAGTGGCCTGTTCTGAGCATTGCTCTGAGATAGCTCAGACAGCTGGGCATGATCCTAACCCTGCTATCCAGCCACCTGGTCTGTACAGGAGACTTTCCTTGTACAACGTCTCCTTGCAATGAAAAACAGACAACCCTGCAGGACACCTCTGCTTCATGATCCTTGACATACGGTGAAAAACAATGGAGATTATAAACTTTCAAATTAATGTCTCCTTGCAGACCACCCCCCCACCCCCCCACCCCCCCAGCGTAATGGCATTTCATTTCCCTTCCTTAAAGAAGAATCTTGCTTTGTTTTTTTCCCTGAGATCAGTTTGGGCTTTTTCTGCCTTTAAGAGCTGTGAAGCATTGTTGTTGCAGAACTACTGCAGAACTTGCAGCTTCCTTGCTTGTAGGAAACCAAATAAAATGAATTTCCCCAGAAGCAACCATAAATTTAGTTCTTTGGAATAGAAATGGCTAGTTTGGTCATGGCAGAGCACTATTATCTATTAATTGAGCTGTTTAACATGATTCTCATATAATTGCAAAAAATATTAAAATGGGTAGTGAATTCTTTTTCAGCAGGTTGTTTCTATGAAGTGATACCAGCTGACATGAACAGCAGCTGTAAAGGTTTACTTTGATTTTCCTTTTTATTAAACTTGATTCTTCATCCTTAAGATAAACTACATTACTATTTAGAATGTAAAAAAAAAACCAACAAAACCAAATACTTCAAACTTATTAAACCACCTCCTTTTGTTATGAAGTTAGGCTCTGAAAAACTGTCTTTCTTTGTCACTGAAATGAACATTCCCCCCTCCCACCCCAGCTGCTTGATCCTTAAGGATGAGCAATTGCCTTTGCTGTTAACACACTTCTTCCAGGGAAACATGTGTGTATGTGCATATATATATGTGCGTCCCTGATTTGGGCCACTAATTGCAACTATGTTATTAAATAGTAATAATAATGAGTAATCTAGGATATACAGAAGGAAAACAGAAAAAGACTTTGAAGAAAATCGTGCAAGATTAACAAAAGACTTTTTCTTCATTCCTTAATGCAAACTTAATTTAATATTCTGATCAGGAATGAAGAAGGAGTTGTGAAAAAAAAGTCTTTGCTTGGTTTATGCAGGGGTTTGCATCATTAATATTATTCCTTGATAGTAGTAGTATTTTCTAAACTGAGGGCATTGGATATGCATTCTGTTAACTTACCACACAGAAGGGTTTCTACTGCTTCAGCAGGTTTGTGTTAGCTGCCTTAGCAAATGAAATGTCTCTTAAAACACTTGGAAATTGTTTTTTGTAGCATTATATTGATAAAAATACTTTGCCCATGTTTCATTTTTAATACTATCCAAATTAAAAATGAATGCAGTGTCCATCTTAGCTTAGTCTACACATCAGTGGAAAAAAACCAAATTATGGTCTTTGCTCAGGGCCTTCCCATGATTTCTTAAAATTTTCATTAATAAAGAAAGAAAACCTGGAATAAATGTGAGGTGCACTAGCTTGTATACTGCTCCCTGAAGCACATCACTCAAATGATGATTTCTTTTTATTGGGAAACAGAAGGAAGATTATTATACTTCTTGTAGAAATATAAAATGGTACATTTAGTCACTTACATGCATGTAAAGCCTTTCTTGTCCCCTTTGACAATAGCATTCTTACTTTTCACTTCAGTTTTTAACTAGTGTGTTTATATGCCATATTACAGTCTCTAATTTACTTTTATCTTTTCTTTATTTTGCAATGTCTCAGTACATGTCTCTTTAGAGACAAGTTAATTTAGTCAATTACTCCAGTTTGGTTTCAGATAAAATCTTTAATTTATCCAGGCCCCTCTTTATTCTTTCTAAGATCCTCTTTCCATTAATTTCATGAAACATTCTAATTCTCCATTTTAGGAAAAAGCTAATTTCACTCACTTGCACAGATTTCCTCTGTCTTTTTCATCTATTGCATGTTTTACTTAAGCTAAAGCATGTGGGGGTTGCTGATGCCCCTGCATACTGAGAGCAGCTTTGCTTTCCTGCACTGTCACAGAAACAGTCACACATGAATTTGCCTTCTCGTGCATCTCTGTGTAACAGGGAAAATGAGGGGTTCCCAAAAGAATAATAAATTCTTCCAACCATATAAGGAAAGACACATGTGCAACAGTCATTGCATCCATTCCATGTCTTGCAGAGGTACCTCTCAACAATAAGGCATTAAGGATTGTTCTTTGGGACTCGTGGGACACTGAAGGGAAAATGCTGATGCTGCCTATAGATTGGCATTCAGAGACAGGTATGTCATGCAGTCACGCTGGGGTTTGGATATGGAGGCTACAAGTTTCTTAAGCCTCTCTCTCCCCTCTTACAAGGATTTGTTTTTTTCATGGATATTTGACATCCGGGCAGTTCACTGCGTTCTGCCAGGGACTTGCTTTGCCTCCTCCAGCAAGTTGCTGTCTAGTGTCTTGTTTTCCTCATTTTTGAAATGGAAAGATAACATTGCAGAACTGCTTGACCACCAATAGCTCCAAAGAGCATGAAGCAATGAAAAAGCAGAGATTGTTTTTTTTACTGTAAGTAATTATATTGCTCAGAAACACCTTCCCTTATTTAGTAATTTTCTCACTCATCTGCCCTCCTCACCAGCTTCAGTTAAATGGTTTTAGGGTTGTGAGCAGTCCCTGGCTATCATCCCCTTGTACCACCACAATATTAAAATATGCAAAGTTCTGCCATATTTGTGCAGAAGAAAAGTCCTCCCTGCCTTACCATCAAGATTCATGGACAATGGGATTAAGAAATTGAACTTGCTAAAACTCAAACAAAATATAAGGAAAAACCCCACAACAATTTTTAGGTGGCTTGTCAAGCTGACTGCACATAAGAAGGTGGGAGTGGGCTGGTACCTGCAGTGCTAAAAGCCTGGATGATATAAGGAACTTTGAAAAGATGGTGACTGCTAGTAAAAGAAACAAATAAGTTCATAGAATTGTGGACTAAAATGTGCCTTTTAAATCTGTTAATAAAAAATGATAACATTCACTGATTTCTTTAAGAATAAATTTACTTTTTATGCAGAATTAAAGAAACAACAAACCACTCAGTCATGAAAAACACACAGAAGACCTAAAAAAATACTGGGCACATTTTGAAATGCCAGCATGCTACCCCATGGGGGGTATACTTTGGGTTTTTTCCTGCTCTCCATCTTTATAATTAGGTCTCATGAGCCCCAACATATTTTTAATAACCTGTTCCTTTTTTTTTTTTATTATGAGTGCATCAGGGACTGGAATATCATATAGCAAAATGCTCAGAACCCCAAATACTATGCAGAACTCTGCAAAGTATTGAAAAATAAGATCTAGATCCTCAGTTGTAGGGAAGCAGTATTTTAGACAGTATTTTAAACCAATTCAGTTTAGGCAAGCTGTGTTTACACATAAAAGATCATAGAATCATTAGGGATCAGAAGGGACCTTGAAAGATCAAGGTGCAATCCTGCAATCCTGGGTCCAATCCCCCACCCAGAGCAGGATCACCTAGACCAAGTTGCACAGGAACACATCCAGGTGGGTCTTGAATTTCTCCAGAAAAGGACACTCCACAACCCCCTGAGCAGCTTGTTCCAATGCTCTGTTACCCTCACTGTGAAGAAGTTCCTTCTGATATTTATATGGAACCTCCTATGTTCCAGCTTGCACCCATTGCCCCTTGTCCTATCACTAGATGACCTTGAGAAGTGCCTGGCTCCATCCTCCTGACATCCACCCCTCACATATTTGTAGACATTAATGAGGTCACCCCTCAGTGTCCTCCAAGGTAGAGACCCAGCTCCCTCAGCCTTTCCTCATAAGGGAGCTGTTCCACTTCCTTATCATCTTTGTTGCTCTATTTCTGTGTGGCATATTGACCCACCAACCTTAAATTAAAGCCACTTTTGCAAAGGCACTTCAGAGAGTAACCTTCTCACAGAATACCACCAATTATATTTGCAGCAGTGGCCCCATCACAGTGGACTCACATTTGGAATAATATTTACATATTCAATTTTTTATATAATGAAATGCTCTATCAACTGTTACATTCCAGTAACCATGAACATAAATGAGAGCAGACTTCAAATGGACAATCATTAACCTATGCTGTAATGATTACATAACATCCTTCAAATAATTTGAATGTGATCAAGTGACTCTTTCTTGTTATTTTGACTTTCATACTAATTATTAAACTTTAATTATCCATTATGGGTATATCTTAATATTTATTATGCATTATTGTCTTTGTTCATGGGCTTTTATAAGAGGAACTATACTTGACATAGGAAAAAACACCATTAAATTAAGTAATCATTTACGTTTGTGCAACAACCTATTTTTAAAATAAATGGGCATGAGTCTATTTTACTAGTGGTTGTTATGTTTATAAATATTGATTTAATAGACATTATTCTTCTTGACGACACTTCTGTGACTTTCTATACCTTTATATATTCTCTCCCTTGTTAAGATTACAAATGTGAACAACAAAAAAAGGTCGTTGGAAAAACAAGCCAATAAAAAGTTTTACCAATTACATTAACACTAAAATTTATGTTAAGATAAAAATAAGACATGCAATCATGTGTTGATTAATTTAAAAATAATTAATTAATTCAATATTTTAAAAATTGAGATAATGCAAAATGTTTTTTCAAGAAGTCAGTGAGCTTCACACATTTAAAATATCCTTGAGCATACCAAGATGTCTACTAGAATGTTTCTGTGTCTGGACCAAAACCAAGGTTTTCTTGTCTCAAGGTTTTGCCTGATTGAGGAGTTTTGGTGGAACATTTATGGATCACAGAACAAGGCCAGAATGACATCTAGAACTACCCAGTTGTGGCTGTTATGCACACACCATGGACTTGGTGTATTTCAAATCCATCCCCTCTCTGGACAGCATCTTACACAAAGGTATAAAACATCATTTCCCAACATTCCTATTTTTTGATAGGCACCTACATCTTTAATTTCAAATTCCATGTGGTGCCGGGTTTCTTTTTTTTTTGAAGTATTTCAGGGTTAAGGCATTTACTGTGCCTAAAGAAAGAATAGAATGGAATTTAGAATAGAATAGAATAGAATAGAATAGAATAGAATAGAATAGAATAGAATAGAATAGAATAGAAATCCATTAAAATGTAATTGTTCATTGGTTTTGGCCCTTAGCAGTTGCTGAGGCAATCTTCAGTTGGAGGTTGATGTAGTTCAATGCCACCATGATGTGTCCTATTGGCATGTGTGTACTCCAGCAGGAGCTCAGAGAATAAAAACTCAAAACTTAGACTCCGACCCAGACCTGACCACCATGCACTTGCTGAAAACACTCCTAGCAGGAAAATTCATGTATTGAATATAAAATGTAAGCAAAAAATGGATAGATGTGTGTGTTCCATTTAAATTTAATTTTACAGATGATTTTGACTAACAATACACAAAACTAAATATTTGCAGCATCTCTCCTTGTACATGCCAAGTCTTTTCAGAAATGTGTCACACATTCATTTCCATGGGTCTGATATGACTAGACCCCAGAAGAACTATTCACACTTAAGAGCTTCACCACTTCAAAGGATTTAGCTCACATTGGGAGCAAAGTATAATTCTGTGCCTTTTAATGATAAAACAGGACTGTATCATCCATGGTTAAAACTCTCATACTCAGATGCCATACTTAGGTTTGAAAAGCCATAGGTTTCTGTGCATAGCTGAATAACTCCTACCCCTCTAGAAGCCCATAAGAACATTGATTTGAAGCAAAGCACAGTCAGCATGCAGGGAGGCAGGAGTAGCATCTGGTTTGTGCAACACTTACACGCATACTTATATTATTCTTACAGGTTCATGTAAAAATAATCTCTGGATTTTCTTTCAAAGAGTACAAATCTCCCTTTCGTTTATGATAGGCTTCACTATGTATGTTCAGATTTCCAGGTGTCATTTAAGAATGTGAAGCACTTCTGAAACAAGAGGCAGAGCAGCTAAACCTGCTTCTGAAATAAATGAATCCAGCTACACCACACAACTGAGCTGGACAGTGTTTTCGACCTGGATGTATATCCACATGTATTCTGAGAGTAGAAGGTAAATATTTTATTATGATTTTTGTTTTCTTTAAATATCATTCTGATAGGAATATGAGTAAGATGCCTTAAAAATAATGATTGTGTATCACCAAACTTGCAGAGGTATAATCTTTAACCTGGTTTCCCTGAATATGTTCAGGAGACATTTCTGCAAGCACAGAAGGATTATTACAGCGCACATTTCTGCTCTGTGGTGCTCTGAGGAGCAAACTGCATAGAATAACATTAGATGCTAGATTAGATAACAGCTTTAGCATTTAAGGTAAAGTTTCTTTTCTTTACAAAGATAAACTCTCATTATTTAAAATGTGTTTCATGCCCTAGTTCTTCCATAGAAGATACTCCTGCAAGGTACCTGCCAATAGTAATTAAAGCTTAGTTTGCAAGGAAAGTGGGTTTAATTGCCAGAGCACTATTTATAGGAAGTCTCCCATAGGATTACTGAGCTGTAAGAATGCAGATTAAATAAAATGAGGGCAGCAGGGACTGTGATGCACTTTCGCTAAACAGCTCTGTCAGAAGGTGTGGGTGCTATAACAGGACTGATGACAGCCTGATGCTGCTTCCCCCACCCAGAGCTGGAACATCAGACTGTGCAGCATGACAGCATGTCCTCAGAAATTTCATAGCAAAGCATCTTCTCTCTCCAGGTATTTATCCCTTCCCTTCAACTATCCAGTAACCATCTTCTCTCTCCAGGTATTTATCCCCTCCATTCAGTAACCATCATAGCAGAGAATCTTATCCCTAGGGGTTTGTTTCCTCTGTGAGTCTCATTGCCCTCATCCCAAAAAGATGTATAGAGGAGACTGTTCTGCCCAAAAATGGGCTGTGAGGACTCAGGTGAGAACATCAATCCTGCATTTCACAGAACTCCTTACAGAGGCACACATGTGAGATTATGTCCTGCCTTAGCATTGTCCAGAAAACAGAGGATAACATGACAAATAATGAGAGAAAAGTGTGGGAAACCCAGTAGTAAAAGTAGGGCCTGTTCAGTTCTCTCTCTCTACCTGCCTTCCTAATGGCATCCACCTACTTAGTGCAGAATAAAAATAGGTCTGTGTTGAAAGGAGATCATATAGTCATAGGCTCATAGTATGAACTGGGCCAGGATTGACCTTTAAAAGTCACCTGGTTCAACCTCACTGAAATGGGAAGGGACATCTTCAAATAGACCAAGTTGATTTGAATCCCTGCCAACTTGAACTGGAATTTTTCTATTGATGCTTCTCTCATTTCTCTGGGCAACATGTGTGACTGTGTAACTACCCTTAGCATAAAAAGGTTCTTCCTTCTACCTATTGTGAATCCTCATTCTTTTAGTTTAAAATCATCACTCCCCTCCTGTATCAGCAGACGTGCTTAATGTATCCACATTTATTCTGGAAGTTCTTCACCCACCCCTTTTTACCTGCACCATTCACCTGCTCCATTTGACTTGTTAAACAATGTCTTTCCTTCATTCAAGCAGTAGCCTGATTGAACATGGGAAAATTTATTGTTTGCTGTTAATTCCTCATAATCTTCATTATGATCATCATTATCAACATTTGGATATTTTGTCAAAGCAGACACTGAAAATATAAGCATTTTAGAGTAACACTGATTAAAATCAAAAGTTTCACTGAGCTTTAGAATTATTTTTAATTGTTTAAAGACATTTTTAAACAACCTTAGATAAAAAATCCTGATAGTCAATTATAAAAAAAATAGTTTATTACTTTTTTTTCCATGGTATTTTCAGCTGTGGTTACTGAATCATTTAACTTATCTGTCAGAAACTTACAGGAAAATAGATGTTGTCAAACCTACTTTTTCACCAAGAGGGTTCCAAATGAAAAATTACATCCTTCTCTGATTAAAGCCCTCATTAACATTCAGTTCTTTTCTGTCAATAAACTGCTAATCTGGTAAAAAAGTGTAATATCCTCATATACCTTTTGGCTTGTCTGTGTCCATCTTATTCTACCTTTCTTACACTCTAAACTCCTTGTGAAAAGAAGAGGACTCATGACACAGTTCCCAGCTTGCCTGGATTCCAGAGCTCTGTCATTGCCTATTAATTCTTAAGCTGCCTGAGCTGAAAACACCATCATTCATACAAACATAATAATACAACAAAATCATGACATTTAATCTGTGATATAGAGAAGGCTGAGGTGCTTAATGACTTCTTTGTTTCAGTCTTCAGCTGCAAAGGTTCTAGCCACTCCACACACTACAGGGAAGGGATGCCATCCAGAGGGACCTGGACAGGCTTGAGAAGTGGGCCACTGCCAAACTCATGAGATTCAACAAGGCCAAATACAAGGTCCTGCACTTGGATCGAGGCAATCCCAGGCCCAAATATAGGCAGTGTGGGGAACAGATTGAGAGCAGCCTTGAGGAGAAGGACTTGGGGGTGTTGGTCGACAAAAAACTCAACATAAGCCTGCAGCATTCACTTGTGGCCCATAAAGCCAACCGCATCCTGGGCTGTATCAAGAGAAGCATGACCGGTAGGTTGAAGGAGGTGATTGTCCCCCTCTATTCTGCTCTCATGAGACTCCATCTGGAGTACTGTGTCCAGTTCTGAAGCCCCAAACATAAGAAAGATGTTGAACGGTTCAAACGTGTCCAGAGAAGGGCTGGAGCACTTCTCGTGTGGGGACAGGCTGAGACAGTTGGGGGTGTTCAGCCTGGAGAAGAGGAGACTTCGGGGAGATCTTATAGCAGCCTTCTAGTACCTGAAGGGGGCTACAGGAAAACTGAGGAGGGTCTGTTTCCAAAGGCTTGTAGTGGTAGGAGCAGGGGGAATGGCTCCAAGCTGGAAGAGGAGAGGTTTAGACTGGAAGTCAGGAGCAAGATTTTCAGAATGAGGGTGCTGAGACACTGGAATATGTTGCCAGGGAGGTTGTGGCTGTCCCCCAGCTCCCTGAAAGTGTTCAAGGCCAGAATGGATGGGGCCTTGAGCAAGCTGTTCCAGTGGAGGGTGTCCCTGCTCATGGCAGAGGGTTTGGAACTAGATGATCTTTAAGGTCCCTTACAACCTGAACCATTCTATGAATCAGTGAATCTCTTTTCAGGATTTGTCTTTCCCAAGCATACTCTTGAATCTAGGATAAATTTTCATTTCTTCGTGAATGCAATGGTTTGGCACCTCTGTTTGCATTAATTTTAAAGGAAAATCGAATGATCTCCCATACTGCCTTGATCCTTGGAGCTTTTAGGAAAACAGAAAAATAAGGAGAAATTAGACTGAAACAAATATCGTCTACATGCAAGTGTCCACAGGAGGACAAGCTGCCTGAGCTGCTGTGATTGACAATGCTATCATAGTCATAGAATCTTTTAGGTCAGAAAAGACCTTAAAGATCCACTTGTTAACCCAAATTCACCAAGCCCACTGCTAAATCATGTCTGTAAGCTCTATATCTGCATGACCTTTAAACATGTCCAGGGATGGCAATTCGACCCTAGACAACCTGTTCCAAGGCCTGATGACCCATTCAATGAAGAAATTTTGCTTAACGTTTTTGCTAAACTTCCTCTGCTGCAGCTTGAGGCCATTTCCTCTTGTCCTATGAATTGTTACTTGGGAGAAGAAACCAACCCCCACTTCTTTACAATCTCCTTTCAGGCAATTGCATATGTCTTTTCTGTATTGAAGGGCCCAAAAGTGAAAACAGTACTTGAGGTGTGGCCTCACCAGTGAGGGAGACATTCACTGAACTATTCCTGTTAGCCATACTGTCTGTTGAAAGTCAGCAAGACAAACAGCAGATTGTAGCTTTGCCATCATACTTAATGTTTAGAGTAATTTTAAATGAAACACCGTACAAAGCCCATTGGAAGCCTGTACATTTCATTTAATATTTATTTAAGTTTGAAAGTCAGCAAGACTAACAGCAGATCGTAGCCTTGCCATCATACTTCATATTTAGAGTAATTTTCCATACTGTCTTTTTACTTGAATGGGTGCATTTCATGCAGTTCCATGTCATCACAAGATTAACTTGTACATATCTACAAGAAATAAATAGTTTACCTTGCAAAATAAATCCACGTGTGCTATGTAGAGTGACCCAATAAAAATTCCTGAATGTGCCTCACAAAGAATTCCCTGAAAATGGATTATTTCACCTCTCCAGATGGTGAAAGGGCAAAACCTAATGAGTGCAAATCGCTATAAAGTTTCAGTGCTGAATCAGGACAGATATTTAATTACCTAGGCTAACAATGCCTTTCTGAGGCTGAATTCTTAGAAGAATGATCCTTTTTTCCACCATTTTTCTCTGGGACAATCTGAGAAAGGGAAGGTGTACATAATCATGAAGTGAAGCAAGAACTGAGCGTGAGAGGAGAATACTGGATCTTGCATCACACAGCATTTCAACAGCCAAAAGTGTATCACCTCCTCTTTTCACAAACATTGGTTCTCCTCCTTATTTTTCTGTATTCCTTATTTTAGAACATGCTCTCATGTAGGTTAATGACCCCACTGACTCTCACTGAATTTAAGTCAGGATTCAAGTAAAACAGATAAGCCCACACAAAGTCCAGGAGTTTCCTAACGCTAATTCTTGAGGATATACAGATCTGAACAAGGCTTGGCTCCTTCTCCTTAAAAATAGTTCTGTATTTTCCCATCCTTCTGACTGGATCTCTGTTCTTAGCTGGCAGAGGTACAACAAGATTATGCAGAGCTGAACCACACTTCCCCAGACAGAAGACCAACAAAAAAACAGGGTCTGCCCCTATGGCTGTGTCACAAGCACCAGGAACAAATTGTAACACAAAGGTTTAGAGGGGGAGCATCTGGCTCACAGCCCTATGAATTGTGCTCTTTGCTGGATACATTCTTACCAGTGATTATCACTTCTAATTAATCTAAGACAGAAGGGGAACTAATTTTTAAACAAAAATCGGAACTGCTTGTTTTTAAGGCTGGTAACTCTAAGCTACCCTCTTATTTGTGTCATGTTGGGAAATGCAGACAGAGCTAAATTATGCTTCAGATTAATGTATTGAGCAGTTCAGAGGTTAGACAAACAGCTGTTTCTTAAGCAGGCACACTACAAAGCTTAACTGTTCATTGGAATGGCAGATACAGCCTGGCTGAAGTCTCAGTGGGCTAACTTTTATTTGCTTCTGATTAGAAGATATCCAAAGCTGATTCCATGCTACCGATGACCTCCCTTAGCAGGGGCAAAACGTTGAACTTCTGGAGCCAGTGCAATTTTACCACTCTCTGGGAAAAAAACCCACAACAAATCTTCAGTGACTCTGAGATAATCTGCAAAATTATGTACTTTCAAAAACTAACTTTGAAAATTCTGAGAAAAAAATCATATAGGTACATAGAGAATATAGGAACCCCCCACACACAAAATCCCCAGATCAAGCATTGCTTGTGGCATCTTGCAAAGCTATTAACTAACCAAGTGCTAACATTACTTCAAAAGTGGCTGTAAGTGACATGCCTGCTGAATGCCAGATTACTCAATAGGAAAAGCATGACACAGATTGTTTAGTTACCTGATACCGTTGCAAGTATTTCAGCAAAACTCTCAGATCATCATTCAGAGCAGCATCACTGGAACAGTGCTAAATGCTTACTCTCTGTAAAAGGTCAGATATATGAAAAAATAAATTGGAACTTCATATTTTTAAAAACAGCATTAGTTGAATCAATGGCAAAAGTGCTATTAGTTGCAATGAAGGATTTGATCCCAACATGGCATAGATTTCATTCCAGACCTCATGGGAAATACTCAGTTGGCATTTCTTAGACATCGTCCTTCTGCCTCTTCAGTGACCTGGACTGACTGGATCATTAGTCCAGGATCAATTGTATGAGGTTCAATAAAGCCAAGTGCTGTGCCCTGCACTTGGGCTAGAGCAAGCTCAGACAACAATATAGGCTTGGGGAAGAATGTCTGGAAAGCTGCACATGAGAAAAGGAACTGAGGATATTGGTCAACAGCCCAATGAATATGAGCTAGCAGTGTGCTTGGGTGACCCAGAAGCCTAAGAGCATTTTAGCTAGTATTAGAAATATTATGGCCAGCAGAAGTCAATGCCCTCCCTTCTTGAGGCCACACCTCAAGTACTGTTTTCACTTTTGGGCACCTCAATATAGAAAAGACATTGAGGTGCTGGAGTGGATCCAGAAGGGCAACAAGGTTGGCAAAGGGTCTGGGGAACAAGCCTTGTTAGTAGCAGCTTAGGGAGCTGGGTCTGTTTAGCCTAAAGAAAAAAGAGGGTGAGGGGGTACCTTACTGCTATCTACAACAGCCTGAAAGAAGGTTGTAGAGAGGTGGGAGTCAATTTCTTCTCCCAACTAGCAAAAATAGGACTAAACGAAATGCCTCAAGTTACACCAAGGGCGGTTCAGATTGCCTATTAGGAGAATTACTTCACCTAAAGGTTTATCAGACATTGGAACAGGCTGCCCAGAGAGAATTGGTAGAATCCCCATCCATGAAGACGTTTAAAAGACATAAAGATGTGGTGCTAAGCAACATGATTTAGTGGTGAATTTGCAGTGCTAATTCAGTGGTTGGACTTGATGATCTGAAAGGTCCCTTTCGACTGTGATTCTGTGCATACTATTTAGAAGTTTTGTATCTAACATTCCAAATGAAGTGTCCCTATTCACTAATCCTTTGGAACAAAATATGCTAAGTTAGGTAGATGGAGCTGACTCAGTAATAAGTACAGAGCTTTCTGGTACCTCATGTGTACTCAGGAGACTTCAGTGAAGTAATGTGCTTTCTGTGACCTGTAAAAACTATTCTATTTTCCTGCCACTTCCCTGTATGATAAAAACACAAAGAGATCTGACTAGAACATAGTCCTGGATACTTTAATTTAGGAAAATCTATATTATTCATGAAATTATCTGTAATGATCAGTACGAATCAGAGAATCAGAGCAAGTTACAGGCTACATTCTGGAGTAAGAAAAAAAGAAACCCACCTATTCAAATATTGTACCTCTAAATGCTTAAATTGAATCACAAGATAGAGGACCTTACAATTTACATTTCCAGTTTTACAGTCTTGAGACAACCTAACAGGGTTTGTTTTCCTCCTAAAGGTACTTTAATTGCCTCTTGATGCCACATTGCATTGACATTCAGCATGCACTTAGAGGATGGAAGCTAAGTAACATTTTCCAGCCATGCAGACTACAGGATTTTATATGACAAGGCAAGAGCACAGGCTGCATCAGAGATGGGTCAGGCTGTAAAAGCTCTGTCTAAACTGAGCTCTCAGTGCAGTGCTTGACACAAGCTCCCTATAGTCCCACATCTTCACCATTTGGATCCTATTTCAGTAGAAGACAGTGCATATAACCGTACTTGCAAGTCAATTAACTGTAAAAGCACAAGCCCACCAAAACCAGTACATCATGAGTATTTCAGTTTTAAATGCAGACTTCTCACATCACCGTATTGAACCATTAAAGAACATCATGTTGCACTTGAATGTGTGTCTCAAAGGTCTTGAAGATCTTTACTGTCCTAGGCGAATCTGTGATTCTGTGAGTCTCTGTGTCTGTGCATAGTCTCCATGAGGAGGTCACTAAGAGGTCTAATGCGGGGGGTTCAGAATGATCATATGATTCTGACAGGGTGGCTTGTTAAACTATCTCATAGCTTAAATGCAAATGACACAGAGACAATTCATACTGAGAAATCCAGGAGGGATAACTGCTTTTTAATTCTCTTCTTGTGAGCAGTATGGAAGAAGTGAGTCATTACAAAGGGTAAACTCAAATTGCTACCAGCTTTACTTTTATATTGATAACATCTATTGCTAAAATATAACAATAATAGTGATGTTATCTTGAGTAAAGTGCTTCAAAGTGCCACTTCTCATCTTATTTGTGCTCTGTACCAAGAGGAGCAGTAGTCGCCAAGCTGAAGTATAGAAGAGTTGTGTGTTTGACTCCTGGTCTTGCTGCATGTTTCCTGGCTTGCCTTGGGCAACTCCCTAAATCTGCCTGTATCTCATTTCCACCTCTGCGAAATGGAGATGAGAGTGCAATGTGTCTTTCATCCACGTTTACTGAGAAGGTAAAATCATTGTGCCGCAGACTACTTTTAACATGCATATTTCCTTGTGTACATGTGCTGTAAGAGAGGGTTTAAACTAACTCCCACAAGTACTGAAGTAACAGAAGTGCTGATGAATTAAGGGCTTTATTAAGAGTGTACAATGCAAGCAGAATGGGATCCTTCTAAACAGATACTAATGTTTCCACCTAACTTGTAGACCAGAATGAATCAGGACTGGTGAATCAATGGTTGGACTTGCTGATCTGAAAGGTCTCTTCCTCCCCAAATCCTCCTCAGTCAATAGAGAGGATAGGATCTTCTTCCTCAAAAGTGTCCTGAGCTATATAAAACGAAGCAAGGCCAGCAAGTTGAAAGAGGTGATTATCTCCTCCTCCCTCCTTGCTCTGGTAAGACCCCACTTGGAGTACTGTGGAGTACTCTGGAGACCCCAGCACAGGTGAGACATGAACTTGTAGGAGCAGAACCCAAGGATGGCTACAAATATGGTTAAAGCACTGAAACTCCTCTGCTCTGAGGCCAGGCAATGGAGTTAGAGCTCTTCAGCCTATAGAAGAGAATGCTCTGGGGAGATATTACTGTGACATTTCCATATTTAAAGTGGGCTTATAGGAAAAGACAGTGATACATGTTTTACAAGGCCTGTAGTGACAGGACAAGGGATTGTGTTTTGAAACTGACACATGGTAAGTTTTGATTAGACATAAGGAAGTCATTTTTTATGAGGATGCTGAGACGCTACAGATTACCCAGAGAATTTGTGGATGCCCCATCACTGGAAGTGTCCAGTCTTGCGTTGGATAGGGCTGCGAGCAATCTGAGCTAGTGAAAGGTGTACCTGACCATAGCAGGGTGTTGAACTAGATGGTATCNATAATGTTATTGTAATTGTTATTATATATTATTATATATTATATTATTCAATTTTTATATTATATATAATATATAATTATAATTAAATTATTTATTTCTTCTAGCACTTCAAGTGAAATATCTTCCCTCATTCTTAGCATTGCTTTTCTTTTTTGGTGTGTGGCAACACCACTGGAGATCATTGCAGAGTGTATTTCAGGGCCAGGTGGTAATGTTTTTTTTAATGGAAGTCAGAAAAGAGAATGTTCTGGCTAAAGGTAATATTTTTGTTTGGCATAGCTTTGTTGCCTTTAGTAACATGAAATGGGCAGGGAAAGCCCTTTACTTCCAGTGCTGTACCTCTGACAAAGTCAATGTTGCCGCACTTTTAGATATTAGTAGGAAAAACTAGAAGCAGGTAGGTTTCTATGATCTATTCCCTATTGATGAAAAATTGATTGAAATATTGAAAATTGATGAAGAGGCTAAATCCTGATCAAAAAGCTTTAAATATCTATTATGAAAGCAATACCAGTTTTTACTGTAAACTGAGATACTTCTTTGAACACTTGGATCTCACTACTCATTAAATTCTTGGCTCAACCTTCCTTCTAACTGAGAAATCTGTTGGCGTTGATTCTATCTGCTTATGAACATGAGTTAAAATCACAATCACTACAGATGGATGTTAAAACTGCTTTGAACTTCACTACTGCCAGTAATGATAGCTATCCCTGGGGCAGACATCCTTTAGTCTGCGTCTTTTTCCCTAGGGTTGCAAATGGTTTATCTTTCCCTACCTGAACCAGCTCAGTACAAAAGCTCCTTCTCATGTAGATAATAATTGCCCATCTCTGCAGCTGATAATCCTTGTTGGTTGATTTATCCACTGTCCAAGTTCAGTGGCTTTCAAAACTATTTGTCAGCAGCTTGCTGGAGGAAATGCTTCTCTGTTTATATATAAGTAAGATTTGTGCAACAATGTTCCTGCCCTTAATCTGGCTGATGTGTCGGCATGTGAAATTCAACAAGAGGTAGTTTCTGTACCTAGCTTCATGTGTCATGTTTGCCAGAGAGATGATCCTACACTCTCTGAATTCACCAGCAGGATTTTACTGACCTCAGAGGCTGCCCATTGAAGATTTAAGTGGATTTTCATCTCCTGCCAGGAAGTTAAATTGTTTCAACATGCACATTCAAGCTGTTCAATTTTATTATTTCAGTTGTTTTTTTTTTTTGCCACCTGCAATGGAACATTTATGTTGGAGCTGTGTGAACTGCTAAAGCTGTCACCACCTGTTGGAGTTACTGAAGGTTAAAATGCCAGCATTCATATGGATTTTTACACTGTTCAAGGAAAAAACCCAAAAGATGAAAAATGAAAAATAATGTTGTGATTTATCTCTATGATTCATTACACATTGTTGCATCAGTCATCTCAAATGGGTTTTTCTTAGTCTCTAGTTTCCTAATGTTCACCATGAGTTCTGTCTCATCATCTAGACAACATAATAATGCTCTGTCGTTTTTCACCAAAATCATACTAAATCTTTTTTTCAGTTGGAAAAAATTCTCTCATACCCTTTTTTGGATTTCTGAGCAAGTTACACATTACATGAAATGACAAGGATCATAAGTCTCCTTATTCACTCTGTGTCATAAAATGTTATCGTAATAATCTTCAGACTACTTGTCATCACAATCATTCCCTTAGAGACAACCAGTGGACCACCTTGCTCAAGGATCCTTTACCAGCAATGTCAGGTCAAGATATCCTTTAGGATGAACACAAGATCCAGGTCACTTTCTGCAGCCCATCATTCCAAATCACACCTCTCAAAGTGTTTGGAGTTCTACTATGTGCCTTCAGAGTGAATTACTTTGAGACATATCATTAAATGATTTGGTAAAAATCAAGCAAGGATTCTCAGAAATATAATCAAAGGGTAGAGGCAGATTCTATACCAGGTAGGTGTATTTTTCCATGTTTTCCTTCAGGTTAACATTTCACTGAAGAAAAGGACATTTTGTTCACTTCATACATAATTTCAACTTGTTATGGTCTCTTGTATTAACAGTTTAGTCATCTTCATCTTTCTTCCACAGTGACAGCAGAATCATGGATTGACTTGATCTTATTCATGGAAAGAGAACACTATATATATAATGTTAGTATAGGGGCTATAATATATATACATACATATAATTATATATTATTATATATATTATATATATCTATGTGACCCTTCCCCAGGCCTTGCATTTCTTACTTTAGCCTGTGCAATCACACAGGCTTTGATTATTGTTGGCTAAAGAGCCCTGCACTTCAGCAAAAATCTCACTTGCCCCGACTTGCTCTCTGTGACCATGGATTTCTTCTTGTATTACACAGATGTGGATGGATTCTGGCACATCTTTACCTCCCTCTGTGAAGTTATGCAAGGGGTGATGAAGTAATATATGACGGATTATAGGTGGCATAAGTTATTTTCCCATGGGAGAAATTGAATGGGAAGAGAAGTAGAGTACTTAAAAAACAATGCATTTTTATGGATGATGCCTTGGTTGTATCAGATTTCCATTTCTTTCCTTTTTTCTCTTTTTTCTCTTTTTTCTCTTTTCTCTTTTCTCTTTTCTCTTTTCTCTTTTCTCCTCTTCTCTTCTCTTCTCTTCTCTTCTCTTCTCTTCTCTTTTCTCTTCTCTTCTCTTCTCTTCCCCTTCCTTTTCTCTTTTCTTTCTCTTTTCTCTTTTTTTTTATTCTCTTTTTTTCCCCTCTCCTTTTCTCTTCTTTTATTTCCTTTTTTTACCTTTTTTCTTGTGAATGACTAATTTGTGGTTGCAACCTGTCTAGTGTTTTGTTTGAGGCTGAGAAAAACCACATTTCATAACCAATACACTTCTGTTTTTAAAAAATCTTGCTTCTGCAGGTTTTGTGAAAAACAAAGCATCGTTCATGCTCAATTGAATCTCTTTGGAGTAAATAAACTAGCAAATAAAATTAATGCATTTTTGGTTTGTTGTTGGGGGAAAAAGTTTATTGCTGGGATCACACTGGGGTTAAAGTACAACTTGCTTATGAAAATGATGAATTCAAGCCTGAGGCAAATGCATGACAATTGTTCATTTACCTGAGAAAGAGAAATAGATCTGACAAATACTGCACCCAAGGAAAAACCCAGTTCCAATGTGTTTTCATAACTTCTTTACCATAAAGCAGCTACATTTAATTAAAATATTGGACTGAACCTGACTGCTTTTATAAGCAGGAAGCAGGCACCTGTCAGTGATCAAAAACACTTTCTCCTCTTTGAATGTTTTGTCTTGTAAAAAATTAAACAGTGCAGGTTTTTTTCCCCCTCTGTTTCGCCCAAAGCAAAACAGTATGTTTACCTGCCAAAGGCACCATTTGAATTTGGTTTCTTACAAAAAGGAGTCACCAGTGTTCAAAACAATCAATTACAGCTTTTTTCCCCTTGTAATAATTTTTAGCAGTAGAAAACCACTTAACATCTAGAAAACTCCACCTATTCTGTTCAGTAGCTAATCACCATGTAGCATATTTCAAATAAATAGATTGAAAGAAATATGAATGTGACTGTGCATATAGTTGCATGCCTAAGCAAAATATAATTGATAGAGAACAGAATGAATAACATGGCCTAAGTCTTATCAATCTACTAGAGTACTCAGGGGTTGTGATAGCATTAGTCAGCAAAACAAAGAATTGAAAATGAAGATGTGAAAACCTTCCCATTCATTCATTTGTCGATGAAGTCACTTGATTTAGAAATTGGGAAACAGGCTAGAAGAGACTGTGAGATACCTGTAAATCCTTGTAAAACAGCTCAGAGCATTAAAATCATATATTACCTTGAATTTTTTTTTCTTGATTCTAGCAGTTGCATTGCTAAATTCATGATACAATGTGCATCAATGCAGTCAGAAGTACTTCATCCAAAACACCAAATGATAACTTTGGATATTGTAATTCACCTTAGATAATTTCAAGCAGCACTAGTGTGTTTTAAAAACTCTAACACACATTTATCAGGACACCAAAAAAAATAATTGTTTGGAAGAGAGATTTTTAGGAAGAGTGAGTTTGTACCTCAGATTTGTTTTCAGGAATGCTTTAGTGCTTTTCCTTGATGTTATATCACCTTTTTAGAGGACTGAGGAGTTGTGACATAACACGTGAGTAGGTAAGCTACTGATCCTACATCCTCCATGTCGTGGAGACATAAGGTTCAAGAAGGTGGTTCAGTATCTAGATTAGAAACCTAATTTAGCACTGCATATAGAGCCTGTAAGCCTATGCCAATCAGCGATCCCCCATGCAGACCATGTACATATCAGGAAGACTCCTAAACCACTAAATATATCTACAGGGACCTTCATCCTCTTAGGAGTAAGACAATGAGATATTTACCAGTTTTAATGTTAGTGGACTTCCTCAGCTGAACCTTGGTGAAGCATATGAAGAACAATGGTTTGGCCAGACTATGCAGAATCTTTGGATTTTAGACCCTTACAGATCTATGTATACGTAAGTGTGTAGGTCCACCAAAGCTCATGTGAAGCTCTCAAGAGACACTGTCATCCTCAGCTGATGTTTTGTCTTTACACCTGACACATTCTATCACTCATTAACCACAGAGTAGATTTCCTACCACAAAGAGAGTGTGAACTGTGTGAGAGCATATTTGAAATAATTAGGGATGCAAGTGGAGGGAAATCATCAAGAATTGCCATTCACAAGTCAGCAACTATTCTGGAGTGTTCAGGTTCAAGTACTGATTGGCTTCCATTTCTCTAACCCTCTCCCATTTCCTATGTCTTAATGTCATTGAAGAATCCGAGTCATGATGAATAGTTAAACACTCCAGTATTAGCAGAAACACAGGGACTAGAAATTTTATGACTTACAGTAAAAGTCATAGTAGGCCACTTGTGAATAAGTGAATAGTCTTCATGGAAAGAGGCTTTTTTCAGATCCTGCTGAATTACTGGATTCTCTGCAATGAAATCTAGTAAAAGTTTTGGGGAGAATAGAAGCACCTAGATCTGATGGACTGCTCAAAGTTAAAACTTGCCAGAGTTAAAAGTAATAGTTATTCATTTAATGAACGGGTATAACTGCAGCAGAATAGCTTTTTAGGAATGACAGCATACCAGGGTCAGAGCAAATGTAGGAAATAAGTTCCATAAGAAATCTGTGAAGCAAACTGTCAGCAGAGACTGTCTGAGTAACACAACACAGCGGTGATTTGAGCTGACAAAATGTTATTGGAAGGATCACTCATTTCAACACTGTTTGCTTTGGAAAGTCAGAGAGAGATTTATTATGGCTGAAAGCCTTTACAGCTGTCAGATACAAGTGCTACTTAAAAGGAGAGAATATAGTAGCTTGAATTAACAATGGGAGCTTGAACCTGAATAAATGAGAGAGCACAGTGTTTTATCTGACTGTTTTATCGTCAAAATCTTACTTGGAAATGCATTACTTTTAGATCACCTTACAGACTGGAGTGTTTATTTTTTGTGTATTGTGCCTTTATTATAATACATATTTGTGATAAAGAAGTAAGGTTACCATCAGACTAAAAGCTCCTAATTAGATCCCTGAAATCAGTCTTTGTTACAGCAGAGCTGTTAGACATGGGTTTCTTCATCATTGACTTTAGTAAGACTGAAGCATATGAGTAAACACACATCATTGAACACTGTTAGTGGATGGTAGCTGAAAAATCATTAAAATGTAGCTATTTCTGTTCAATACCAACAATGAAGCAACTATTTTAGGATAAACTTATATAAAAGAACAGAGCTTGTCTTTACATAAACTCAGCAGCAAAATGCACAGCTTTTAATTTGCTCTGGAGAAAGCATAGGTCTACAGTTAAGTAAGCACTAAAATCTGAAGCTGTATTTTAAAAGGAAGTACATGACTGATAAGGAATCTCAGTTAATAATTTAATGGTACTTGGACTTTAAAAACCTGGTCACAAGTCCCTATCAGAATATTTTCAAGTTTCTTGGGAAAATCATCTGCTGTGTTCCTCCTTCTTACTTACTCAAGGCAGTAAATTGTATGGTTTTGTCAACCTGACCAGTGTCTCTTCAAACAAACATGGATACAAACACATTGCATATCCAGATATATACATTTCATAGTAAGGACAGGTGGGATGCAGAAGAATTCCAGAGGAAGACACAGAGAATCTGATTTAGGTATATAGTCATCATTGTAGCATCATATAATTATTTAAGTTGCAAAAGATAGAGGTTTGGACCAATCTTCCTACCAAAGAAGTGACAAAATACATTAGTTTACTATATCCCAAAATTACAATACTTCAGCCAGATGATGTAAACATTGGAGAAATGCATACTTCGAGTTTTTAAAAATGTCTTTTCACTATCTGGGTTACGGTCACTATTGTTGCCACAACTTAAATTAGGTAATATTTGCTTATTGGCTTGACTTGTTTCTGTTTTTGGGTGTGCTGTGGGACAGAGCAGAGACCTGTCCTTCCTGATGAAAAGCTTAAACTCTAATTCAGGGAAACACAGATTAGCTGAGGTTGTCATGGGCCCCTTGTTCAACCCTTGCTCCAGTAAGGCCACCCAGAATACAATGCCTAAGACCATGTCAAGATGGATTTTGAATATCTTCACAGATTAAGAATAAACACATAGTTAAATAATTAAACAAATCCAAAGAAGAGGAGAGAGGGAGAGCAACTCCCCCCAAAAAAGTGTGTGCCCTAATAGTCACTGAACAAAAATTAAGGTCTTTCTAGGTAAACTGCATTACCCTGCTCCATACAAAAAGCCTTGGTCGTGACAGATTATCCAGCATTAGAAGTTCCCTTTAATAAAGCCTATTATTTCATCATACCTATTAACACTTCCAGGAAATAAGAGGGCCCTGAAGTCTGCAGCAAAGTTATGCTTTAAAGCTCATGAAATGTCTGTATGTTCTTTATTATTAGAAGTGACACCATTGTGCTGTCCAAATGGAGGCCTGCCAGAACATGCTGCCAGTTACATTCAGAGCAGCATTGAAAACTCTAAAAAAATGCTCTCCTCTTGCAAGTGCTCTCCCAGTTCAGCTCACAAAAATAATTTAGTGAGAACAAGGGTTGTCTGAATTATTACTGAGCTGTTGAGCAGAAAGAGATAGCTTATAGCTGTAGCTGACATCACAAGCTTTTGAGGCCATGCAGCAAGCTGCTCTCCTCACACATTGTTGCTTAATGTACTGGGTTTATTTTATGGCAAAAGTCCATTTTTAATAATATAGAAATTATTACAGACTTTATATGAGAGAAGGTGTGTGGTCTAATGAACTGGCACTGACTGACTGTATGATCAGACAACATGTCTATGCCCAACAATTGTCAGTTCTTGGGTGAGGAGGGAATTGCATCTTATTTTGCATACATATAGCACCTATCACAATGGGACCACTATCTCCTGACAGCTAGCAATAAAATAACATTCTGCTTACTCTGGGAATTTAATCAAGAGAGGTGTCAGCTGGTAACATATTTGTTTTCTGTTAACATGTGATGTATCTATGATTATCATATCTGCTTGCATAACAACTGCTTATTTTTCTCCACATTTCTCCCTTAAAAACTAATAGGATGGCCATTATTAAAAGTGTTGCTCATGACTGTCCAAAGGTGCAGTTGTACAAGGCCACTGCATGTGTGAGTCTGTCATAAGCAAATACTGTGTTATTTTAACTTGCTCTTTGACTCAAAGCCTGTTGGCTAGGATTAACTTGATTTGTGGTAGATGGCCTTAGATTCAGTCTGGTTGGTGGCCTATAGTTGCAAAAGTACTAGAAACAATAATAAAACCAGCCTATGAAATGTTGGGTATTTTTCCCACCCAGTAAGGACTAAGGTGAATCATGCAAAATCTTCATGTACTTTATTATTTCTCATTTTAATATAGAGGAGTCTAGGAAATCCAGCAGGGAGCCAGAGCCCCAGTAGTGAGGGGATGCCATAAACAAGCGAGAAGAGACAGTCCTTGAGCTGGCAAGCTTGCTCTCTCTCTGTATGCCAGACAGAATACAAGGGTGGATATTAAATGGACAAGTGGGGACTGGCCTGGGAGTGTGGGGAATAAGACAACAATAAACCAAACTTAATTTAGTGGGACAGAAAAGGTTTAAACTTGTTGCTTTTCTCACCTGAGTACTCCACATGTACCTGGGAACAGCTCATGAGCTCTATTGCAGAGTAAGAATTTTTAAGCTCAAGGCTGGTAGAGCGGCAGGTTCTCTAATGCAGTGCACAGAGACAGAGAGAGATGTTCCACATACACTCCGGACAATAATTTCAAACTTGATAACATAGAATAAAGCACTTTGGCAAAGTGTCTGCTGTCCAAACATACTAAGCAACTGTCTCATCATCCTGATACATGACTAGTTTGAACCTAGGTGTGACCTAATTTACATTGTTTTAGTTGTGAGATTTAACAAAACAGAAACACAAATTTTCTTGCTCTATGAAATGGGTATTTAAGTTGTTCAGTAAGTAAGTTTTTACAGCAGTGGCAAAAGTGTTGGCACTCTGGAGTCAGGTAGCTGCCTTTGTATGGCAAATCTGTTCTGTTTTGTTATGTATGAAAATATTTGTTATTTGTGTACAGTGTACAGTCATAAAATGCTTTGAAAAACTATTTATTTAAACTCCTGTTAGGAAATAACTCCCTTGGATAGATAAGACTCTTGGCAGGGTAAGGAATGGGTCAGTTTTGGACTTACATGTGTGCAAAGGTGGGAAATAGCAGAATGAAGAGTCAGACATAGCTGTGCCCAAGGCTGGCAGGTTTTGGTACATAGATTTATTTTGCCATGATGACAAGAATTAATGGTTTCTGTTTCAATCAAAAAAACCTGGGCCAAAGGATTGGCTGCTCTGGTAGAACTTCTTGACAAGCATTTCCTAGGTGGTCTCAGTCCATTTTTTACTTCATAGGAAATGTTTCCATTTACCTCCATGTCCCTAGAGAGGTAGGAACCCATGATTTTTTTTAAATATACTATACTACCAAAAAAAAAGGAGAGTAGACTAATCCCAAATACATCCTAAAACCAAGTGGTTTTGAGAGCCATTAAAGGTCACGTTCATCTCTACTTAGAAGTAATCTGGGTGTTGCACAATTCTCCTTCAATTTATTATTAATTCCTTTCATTTTCATTCAGTTCTTTCTGCCATTTCTGATAAGATGGAAGAACTATTTTGCTTAATGAAAATAATCACATACATGCATACACACATGTACAATCAGTCACCTTTTAACTATATTAAATAATGGTGCCATAAATACTGTGGGAAGTAAGTGGGTTTAGAAAGCATGACCTTAAAACAACATTTAAACAATTTGTTGCTGACAGCATTTCTTTATAAGGAACAAGTCTAGATTTATTGCGGTTAAATGGGCCATTGGGAAACACTTACTATTTTCTATGTCACATACAGGAAAACCACACATATCTTATTAAGACAAAATGTGTTCTTTCAGATTGTAGATTTTGAGTGAAACACTTCTCATGTGTCTCATGAAAAATTACTTTTTATTTATAGTAATGATGCGGGGAGGGGGGGAATCCATTTATATAATAGGTATACAAAAGAGTTAGGCAGTTGCCCAAAATTGCTAAAACTCTTGTTTTCTACCAATAACTGCAAAGTAGGGAACAATAGCAAGCTACGCTATGGTAGGAACCAATCTCAAAATTGAAACATTGATATACAAAGATGAATATAGACATATGTGATCTTTGCTACTTCTGCTGAGAGCTGTCCAGATGTAAGCCAGTCCTGGTCCTGAAATGCTCTACAGCTGTACGAACATGTGCTATTCTCTCCCAGCATGGATCTCTCAGATTTGTGCACAATTACCATGATGGTGAATCCATTATAAAGTCTGAACGAACATAAGGTCAGATGCAGCCACTTGGTGCTTTGCCTTCTCAGACTTAGCACAATATTGTAGTAACTCTGCAAAAGTTGATTAAACTTTGCACGAAAATTATAGAATCATAGAATGGTTTGGATTGGAAGGGAACATTGAAGGCCATCTAGTCAAAACTGAGCTTGCAATGAGCAGAGACGTCTTCAACTAGAGTAGGTTGTTCACAGCCCTGTCCAACCTGACCTGGAATGTTTCCAGAATGAGACTTCTGCTACCTCTCAAAGCAACACGGGCCTGAGTCTCACCACTGTCGCTATAAAAAATTTCTTCCTTATATTTAGTCTAAAGCTACCATTGTTAATTTAAAAACATCAACCCTTCTGTCACAACAGACCTTGATTATGACTATCTTACTTACAGACCTCCTTTAAGCACTGAAAGGCCACACTAAGGTTTCCCCACAGCTTTCTCCAGACTGAATCCTAACTCTGTTTGCCTTTTTTCATAGAAGTATTACCAAATGGTCATGTTAATGACCATGTTAATTACATAGGAAAAGAGTCTGGAGGATTACTCAGAGTTTGAAACAATGGTTTGGGTCTTAAATGCCAATATCTGCTATCTCTGAGCATCCTTATTGATATATCTTTGCCATTGAACTGCTTGTAGCAGAACAGGATAGAACACAATTGTTTATGGACTATTCAGTCCATCCATCACCATGCTTCATGGCAAAGATCTGGGCTGGAACAGCTAAAACTCTCCCAGATAATGTTCAGGCATAATTCTGGAGATAGCACAAGCCAGGCATTGTTATCAATAAGCTATATCGATACAGCCACCTTGATTAGGCATGTGGACATGAATCAGACTTCATCACTTGGCCTCAGGGCCAGAGCACGACTCATGTCTATGGTACAACAGTAGAGAGCTAATGTATGACTGTTTCCATGTCTCAGGCCTCCAGCTGAAAAACAGGGGTCACAGCAATTCCATATTAAAAATAAGTGCTCTAAAAATAAGAGCACTGAAAAAAAAAAAAAAACCAAATCATAGAGATTTCATGGGAAAAGCATATTTTAATATATACTTGTGATTTGAAAACATCAGTTACTCCAATTTCGAAGAAAAAGCAGTTAAACATTTACATTCTCTTTACTTTATACTCTCTTGCAAAATTGGCTATGCTAAACCAAAAAGTAAACCAGTAGATTTACAATATTTGAATTCTGTTATATTTTCAGTTTTTAAATATGCAGCTATAAATAAAACCTCATGAAATTAGTGCTGAATTTTGTATCTTCCTAGTCTTCTGAGAAATCAATTTTTCTGCAATTATTCTGAATTCAAGGGATCTCATCTTGCATTTGAAGTAATTTTTCAGTCAAAGATTTTACACATTTTCAAGGTGAAATAAAATTGCCTATGAATACATGAGAAGTATTAATTTATTTTTTCATTCTTTTTTTCAAGTTTCAAACTAAGGAAAAGGAAAGGAAAGTAAAGAAAAGGAAAGGAAAGGAAAGGAAAGGAAAGGAAAGGAAAGGAAAGGAAAGGAAAGGAAAGGAAAGGAAAGGAAAGGAAAGGAAAGGAAAGACATGAATTTTTCATAGAAATAGGGAGAGACAATAAATGTTTAATGAGATGTTCTTGAATTGTCTTAGGTTGAAGCTTCAAACTCAACATTTCTCTCCCTATTTCTTTGATTGTATGTCTTACAGCCACAAACAAGACACTTGTATGTTTGATTGATTGTGAAAATTGGGAGGAATTAGTAACTTTGTTTATGTGTTTTTGATCCATGTTACAAAACAAATGTCTTTACTAGGTATAAAAGGTGGAATAGTAAAGAAAGAAAGCAGAAAGCCAAGCCAGCATGGCAATTAGCAGTGGAACTGGCAGTAGCGATTGCATTCTCCTTGCCTGAAATTATCTATTTCCATTCTATAGCACCTTTATTTGTCATTCCCCTGCCTATGCAGTTGCACATAGACTTTCTTTGTTTCTACATCCCAAACCATTATCATGTTACTTTTAAAGTTTGACATTCAGTGACACAGGGTTCACCAATGCCACTTTGTGTAGGGTTTGTATGACTTTATTAGCTAAATAGAACTGTGGGAACAGATTCTGGGTGACCCCCAAACATGAAGAACCAATTGCTCCTTTTTAAAAATATTTTGTTCCAAAGACACCCAAAATTTTCTTTCAGTGCTTCTTCAGGTGACAGTCTTATAGAGACATAGATATTCTGGGAATGTAGGATACATCAGCTTTGTCCATAAGGCCAAATCTACCCCATTGTGGGTATCTCTGAGGGTGTTTACAGAGCCTTGCACTTTGTTTGTCTGCTACAGAAGAGCAACAAGTTCCCTCAAATGCACAAACAGCATACGATCTTGTCTCTTCAACACAAAAAAGGAAAAAGCCATTTTTGACATTGCTTCACATCCTTTCTATACACCTGTTCATATAATGCGTTGATGTAGCTACCTTCTTCAACTAGTAAACCTACTCACTGCACTAGGAATTATCAGCTGTGTACTGATGGGTCTTCTGGTCTGTAGTTTTCAGTCTAGTCCTAGGACATGTGCAGGGAGTGATCCCATCCAAATAAAACACTTGCCTCATGCACAGGCAGTTGTGCCACATTGCATTGACTGAAATTATTACTCAACAGGCTTCAGCTACTGGACTAAATTCTTATTATCCCACATGCTTCTCCAATTGTTTTTTATTTAAATTCATTACAGCCCATCCTTACAGACATCATTAACGGCCTGCACAAAATCAAATATGTAGGAGATCAAGTGGAAGAATTGGTGTTTATATTTAGATGTTATTGTTTAAAGCAAAGCCAGATCATTAGATCAGTAAACAGAACATTAACTAAAAGCTTGGTCAGATGATAAGCACATAGCTTATTATTAGACAGCACTTTGTTATGCTTTCATAGACAAACTAGATTAACTGGGTGAAATGATCATTTTCCACTAGTAATTAAAATGATGCAATATCTTTGGAGCTGAACAATGATTAATTTTGACAGTAAATGGATTCAAATTTCAACATACAAGAGGATCTGGACTTTTATGGAAAGTCTGCTCACATGGAGCTTTACAACTTACTTCAAAAGGCTACTAATCTAAAACCAATGTCTACTAAATTATCTTTATTTGAAAACAATATTTAGCTTGGGTTAAATAAAAGTCTAGCCCTTCTAAGTTAGCACAAAGCATGACAAATACATGAAGTTAATAGTCAGATTACACTGCCAAGGTCTGGGTTTTTCAGGGGATTAATAAAGGTAGAAATAAGAAAGCAAACAAGATTTCCCAAGATCATCGATTAGATGTTCAACAGCCTCATATCTCTCTAGTGCCTACACATAAATAAGACTCATTACAGGATCTCAGCCTCCCGCTCTTTCTGATCAAAGTAGATACTGATGTGAATCTTGGGGGCTGAGCCAATCTATGAAGTCTGGCTTTTGGTTCATATGCAAAACTGATAAAATTTCTCTTCTGGATTCACTCTCCATACAGTTTTAGCACAGAAAAACAAATTAAGAGTTTTCTTGACTCGCCCTAGCATGAACCTATCCCCTCCCCCCCAAAGCAAAAAAAAAAAAAAAAAAAGCTGTGCTTTGTCTTTATGCTTTTCTGTATGTTACCTCATAGTCTACTTCTGTGTGGTAGGAAAACCCAGAGTACCAAAGCATTTGGGACATCTTGCCACTTCAAATACATCTACTGCATCACTTAGGCTATTCAGTGACTTCAGCTGCCTTGAAGAATTTTTTGAAAAAAATATGATCTCAGCCACAGTTAGAGCCCTATCCAAGGCCCAATGGATGGTTCATTCTGCTTTTCTGCCATTGAAGAGTATTTATCAATATTCTAATCTGAAAATAATTCTGAAATATTTGAGTTTACTTTCCAGTGTTTAAACTGCACATACATGCTCACTTAAGATATGCTTGAGATCATAGAATCATAGAATGTATTGGGTTGGAAGGGTCCTCTAAAGGTCATCTAGTTCAACCTCCCTACAACAAGCAGGGACAGCAAAGAGCAGACTATGGAATCTAAGAGCATATTTTGTAGAACAAGTTGGAAGACACAGAAACAACAATTTTTGTTGATGTTTTGTTGGGGAGGTTTTAACCAAGAGAGGTGAATGTTCACATTTACTTCATAGTATCTTTAGTGCTTTTGCAGCAGCTTAGATGTATCTGCATATAACTGAGAAGAGCATTCACACATATACAAGTATTATGAATTTTACTACTCAAAATAAAAAATCCAATGTTTTTTTCTTTTCCAGTACTGATATTAAAAGTGCTCAGGAAAACATTAGATAGCTATCAGGAACTTCCTTAAGCAGAGAAATGTCATCCTCATCCATTTGACCTGCTAAGGAATTAATCTCACATAGTTGTAAGTTTGAGACTTTTAAGAAGGTAAATAATTTTTTTTTCTTCTCATTTTCCTCTTTTTAATAGCAAATACTATCACAAATGTTTCAAACTTTTAGAATTCCCATCCAAGTTAATCCTTTTAAACCTAGCTATGCTTATTAGCTTTCTTTGAACAGATAAGGCTTAAACAGATGTGTCATTTGAAGAACTGAAGTCAGTTTAATAGCAAAGAAGGATACAAAACAGTGGCTACAGAAGGTGAAATGTGGCATTGGATGAAATAGCGGTGATACATTTTTAAATCTCTTCTAAAACTATATTGTTGAAATGACAGAAATTACTAGTGAGCTGTTATGGTTTTAGGAATTATAGGCATCAACCTATTTAGTGGTGCTAAGAAGCAGCTTGAATCCCTGGCTGTCTCTCTCAAGTCATTTCTGATGGCATGGCAGCTTCTGCAGTCAGCTGTATCTGCAGACAAGAAGTGCCTTGAATTTATCAGCCAATGGGTTGAAATATAAAGACAGGAAACCTCTTTAACCACCTTCAGGAGTAGAAGGAAATTTTTAAATAATCTGAATTAAAATGGCAATTTGAATTGAGTTCTCACCTTTATTGCATTGTATATCCTCCTGGATATACCTATTTGGATTGTTCTATTGTGTTCACAGATATATCTGCTGCAGTTAGGCAGTGTGGTTTAAAAGGGATCCATATAACAAGTGTATATGGAGTTGAAAGACATTTCATTAGACATGTCTGCAGCATAGTGAAAGGGGGAAATTTACAGTGAGGGCACACTGTGCTGCTGCCTCAAGGAGGAGTCAAAGGATATTTTTCTGTTTCACCATACAAAGCTTATCTTGGAAGGTTATTTACAGTTAATATTTCAAACAGGAGCTTCTGAGTTTCAGAGCCATCTCTGACAGCATACTTTGAGAATGTAAAGTAGAGGCCGTTTTGGAAACAAAAGTGTAGAAAGAGATGGGGGAGGGTTTAGTGGCTGAACAGCTTTTATTTTCTGCCTAAGGCTTAGTAGACACAGGTCCTGACTCCTTAATTCAACAGCCCACTCATCCTCGAAAATACCTCAGTGGGTTCAAGGATGTTTCTCCACTGTGGGGTCCTTCTAAAGAAGTGTTGTGGTAGACATAAACAAATCTTAAGCTAAACAAAAATTTTTTTGGGGTAGCTTCCCTGTGAGTGTAAATCCATATGACTCCCTTAAAATGACAATAGATCCTGCAGATGATGTAATGAAGAAAACAAGCTTTGTGTGTTTTTACATTATTCCTCTACCTGAAGGAAATGAATTAAAACTGAAGCCTCAAATAGTCCCTCTATGCAAAATGTCCCAGAGGTAACTAAGGAGTTGTTACCTTAGGGAAGGGTTACCTTAGGAAGGGTTAACACCTGTTTCCAAGCGGGACACTGTCCCGTGAGGATCAGTGCAGCAGATGAGGTAGTAGGGTTTTGCTGAGGCAGGGGAAAGGGATGGCTTAATGGGAGATGAACAGGAGCCAAAGCCAAATTTAAATTAATTAACTTCAGCTAGACTGAAATTCTATTGTGAAAAGACAATCACTGGGGCTAGTGAACAAACTTGATAAAAACAGTCTGGAAAGGGAATAAAGTAATTAGTGTGGATCTCACAGTGATACTGATAACGAAGCATTGGGCAGTTCACAACTAAGAGAACACTGCAATTTGCCCGAGCTGCTTCTGGGTTAATTTCTATGTGACCAGCATTGCTAAGCTCCAAGGGGTAATACACACCTGCCTTTGCAAATTCTGCTTGAGATCTGGGATGGTCTTTGTTTTATACAAATCCTCAGATCCTGGAATAGTTTTATTATAAGTCTTTGTAAAATAAGTGAATGACACTATCATGCTTATGTCTGAAATATTTTGTATATATTTAATTTTTCTTCCTCCTCTGAAATAAAGGAAAAAAAGATTAGAAATACTAAGAGGCAGTTGCAATTTCTTAATTTTTTCTTAAACCAGCCTCCTGATTCTAAGTGAATTAAATTCACAAAACTGTCATGAGACAAAGGCTAACTTAGAATAAGCAAGCTCTTCATTTTCAGTAGCAAAAACCTTGGCTGAGTCCTCAGCTATTGACAATAGAGGAGTCAACACCACTTCACTGAAGTCAGTCATACTACTCCAATATGTGCCATTTGACATCCTCCTCTGTAGCAGGTTTTTTTAATTTTTTACTTGTTTTAAACAGTGATATCTGGAAGGTGCAATTAATTTAATTCATCAAAGACTGACATCTTACTGCATGTTTGGGTCCTCTGGGTAGCCAGTGGAGAGCATCATAGATTTAAAGATCTACAAGGTTCTTACAGATATCCCTTTCTCATCAATTTTTGCAGAGACAGCCTGAAGAATTGATTGAAAGATTTGGGGTTAATGGAAAGAGTGGGGGGAAAGTCCTAACAAAAGTATGTGCAAGAAGAAAACCTGAAAATTTGGAGGGGTCTTTGGTCTTTGATTCTAATTCAACAAAGTTGTCTACATTAAATATATGAGACAAAGCATTGAGTATGAACTGTGCAGAAGTCATCCAAAGGTACACCATATTGTCCTATACTCTGTGAAAATAGGATGAGGAAGTGGGGGTTGTTCAGCCTGTAAAAGAGAAGTTAAAATACTGCAAGTAGAAGAGTTCACTATGTTCTCAGCAAGGCAGTGGCAGAGTGTCAGCTCAAAAGTGCTGCGTGCCAGCAGTGCTGATGGGGTGGCATGGGTTGCAGTTAGCTCAGGGTGTAACACAAACCTAGTAACATGAACTAGCACTCTTGATGCATGCTTGCTCTCTCCTTTAATAGACTAAACACATATGTGTCTTTAGCCACTTAAAAAAAGATGTTATGAAATGGCTGTAGTCTCAAATGGGCTTTTAAATGGTTTTAACATAATATGACAATCTGTTCACAAATCCTGATGTGTTTACAAAACACATCTTTGCTGCCTAATGCGTTTATTTTAACATTTTATGCAGGCTTAAATGTCGTTTTCACATGCTCAGTTTGTTTGGATTTTGTATAAGGTTGTACCACTTATTCAAGAATGTCTGATAATAATGCAGCATTGGGAAAGGGTTCAACTTTTTTTTAGGTTGAATCACATTCAACTTCTGTTATTCACCATTTAGGGCCTGAGTCATTGAATAGCAAAATATGTGGGTTAAGACTGTTCAGCTTCTGCTCTCAGCCAGAATAGGTGACCTTCTCCTTAGCATGATCACAGAAATTGAAAGGCAGACTTATCTGGACAGAGGATAATCAAGTGACATAATCAAGTGTTTTGATGTAGTGAAGCTTCATTCACTTAAGAACAGATACCCACAACTTTCCAGTCCAAAGTAAAGGTTAGGAACACTATTGGGTTCCTCCCACGTCTGTACTTTCTGTGGTAGGGTCTACGCATTTTTCCCCTCTTTTTGGCAGTTGATGATACCCTGTCATTACTTGGAACCAATTGTGTTGTGTTCATCCTTTCCTAGGATGACTTCAGCATGTGACATAACTATGCTCCACACCATTTACCTTGCAAATCCTCCAGCCCATGTGAATACCATAGGGCACTAGATGACATCTCTTCAGCCGAATACATGATCACTCTTCCATGTTGTATACTAGCAAATCAGGTCCAGAATTGCTTCCCTCTCAAGATGCTCAAAGACCAGCATATCTCAAGGACGCTGTAATTGTAGAATGAAGATAAAGTGAAACATTTTGTTTCTTTGATGTAACGAACTTCTACAGAAAGTTTAATACAGCTTGTGGTGGAGAATGGCCACCAACCACATGTCTGGCTGTCATGGGATGTTTTAAAGATTAAAGTGGTCATGTCTCTTCAAGGACCTCTCCTAAGGACAGACTTGTCTTTTGGCCTCATTCAGGCTTTGCATTAGCTTAATTTCTACAACTTTAGAATAAGCAATAGGCAACCTGAATATGAAATTTACAGACATTCTCCAATTTCCATACTGAAATATTTCATCATTAGTGTAGCAGATAAAAAAAAGGCAAACTATTGAATTTCTGATATTACCTTTCCACTTATTATTCTTTCCCCATATTAGGAAAGTCTCATCTGTCCCCTGTACTAAGCAGAATGGGCATTTATTTAATTATTTTTTACTCCCCCACAGTAAAGTCTACCAACATGTCATGGCTTTGTCAACAGAGAAATAGTAAGCAGTATTAGTTAAAAGGAAAGAATTTCCAGTCCTTACTTCTTTCTAGTGCATGGTTGATTCATATCATATTTGATATGCTGTAAGCTTTAATGTATTTGTTGTGGTTGATCATTTAAATCATCTACATCTGTTATTCATCGTAACTGTTGATAAGGAGTTTATCTTTGATGCTCTTCCCTGTTGTAGATTTAGACTTCCTTTCATCATTTTTTTCCTACAGGAAAAAATTCCAAATTTCCAGCCTATATAATGAACAAATAATTGTTAGATTACCTTCTTTTCCTTTAAGGTAAGGAAGTTCTCACAGTAGTTTCAGTTTTCTTCATATTTTTCCTAACTGAATTCAACATGCCTATCATTCATGTTAACGTGGATTCACTACAAGAAGACAGCAGCAGACCACACCACATATGCCACAGTGTATTATTCTTTCTAATCAAAGGGTTTACTTTGGTTTCCAAAGTGTGGGAAACCTGACACAAGATGCCCATTGCAGATAGGGAAGGATCCTCTACTCTTCAGCAGAATGTAATAATAACAACAACAAAAACTTTGATTTTGTTTCAAGACTTCTCACTTGGGATCCTGCAGAGGTTCTAATATCCCACCATTCCAGCATATTATTTTTGGATTGAATGACTGGATGAGCTTGATTTACATCTTATCACACTATAGCCCAGAATGTGTTTATAAATCATGTCTAAACATTTTACCACAAAGCAAAATTGAAGGCAGGCGGTGGGAAGTATCTTGAATAAGTTGAGCATCAAAGAGAGAAGCCTCAGAGAATGAAGAGGGGTTTATTTGCAGCTGGCTGAGTCATGTTTCATGTGGGGTATGGTCCCTTGCTAGTAATAAGCAAATGTCTAAAGCATTATTCCATACTTTATTAGTAACTTGTTCAGTAAGTCAGTGTGTCCTGTGCAGACATGCTCACTGGTAACTTCTTTTCTTTAGGAACTTTACCCCTGATAGCCTTTCAAGTAACATTGGAAAACAGCTTCTCTCCTACACTTTTCCTGTGTTGTGTCACTCAACCAGGCCTCTGAAGAGACTCACATTGTTGTGCAGTGATGTGCCTGCGTGGTGTTTACACTCTGAAGCTACAAAAAAGTATCTTCAAAGAAAAGCAATAATCTCATCAAATGAATGGCTACCATTTTTAAAAAATAACATTGGTGGAACTAATAAAGATTGTTGATTACTGTTGTGTGAAAAAAGAGTATTTGGAAAAATCCAAAACATTTTCAGCAAAGATTTTTTTTCTTTAGGAAGTTTAGCTTTTCTATGGTTTTCTTAAAGGACGGGTTTTTTTCCAATGTGCTTTTTTTTGTTTGTTTTTCCTTTGTTTTTTTTATAGATTGTCTTTTACTCAAGTGCTTTTTATTTTTGTCAAAGAGCAAAGAAAAGGAGAACAATGTTAGAGAATAACTATTTATGCTAAATCAGTTTTGGGACTTAATTTTCAGCAACAGTATTTGAGCCTTTCAGACTGACCTCAGTAAACTCCCAAATATGTAGGCATTGTAGGAATTGCTAGTTACACTTGGGAAAAAATGATTGACTCTTTAGTTAATCAGACAAACACCAACATGGAGGACAGGAGCTGAACAGACTTGTATGCAACATGGTCATGGCCACTCAACTGTGGAACCCAGTCATCAGATTTGTTGCATCTGCCATGATAACAGTGAGTTTATATCAATCAAAACTTTGACAATAGAGAGGAGTAAGACATATAGGAAACATTACACCATAAGATGCTCCCTAGGATGTAATTCTGCAGCAGTTAAGGGTGTGTTGTTATTGTTTGAATGATATGTTTTAAAGCTGTACACAAAGCAAAATGCCTCAGCACAGAGACCCTATTTCATCTACATGGAATGACACTAATTCTAAATGAGTGAGGGCTGATGTGGCTCATGTTAGTGATGGTAGGAGACAAGGTGGTGTGTCCCTTGTGCTTGATGATTGTAGACCCATTGGTTTGGCATCTCCTTCAACACATGAATAACTCAAGCATTTACATCAGCCATGGCTCTAAGGCCATGAAAACAGATGTGCAGCCAGTATAAGGTACGAAAAAGTGGCCTCAGACTTATCTGCTGTGATCACCCCAGCAGAGCAGAACTATCAAAGCCACATTTTCTTCTGCCTTCTGGCTTCCATCGGGCCAGACTGAGCCCCACAACATATGTTTTGTGTTGCACTCTAGGAACAGCTATTTTTGTTATGTAAAACCGTGCTGAACAGGGAGAGATTTTAAACAATAACATTATGATTCCTGAGAGACCACAGTCAGTGACTTAAGTACACTACCTGTGAGACTGTACCTTATCTTAATGGAGGTCATGGTTCCCCTTAGATAGCAGAATATAATTTAAAATTTCAGGGGAGGAAATGCAAGACCTAATGGAGAACAGAAGATAAACAGAACAAGAAAGAAAGGAAAAATTGAACTTGTGGTCAGAATGGGAGACAACCCCCACTCTTTCAGCTTTATTCTTAAAATAACCAGTAGTCCTGTGTGTAGACATTGTGATTGGGATGGAGGAGGTGCAAGTTCTGTACTGAATCAGAGGGAAAAAATATTCCACCCATGTTTCATGTTTTTCCATGTCCTAAACAGATTTGTTATCACATGAATCCTAGTGATTTTAGGAACTGAGATGCAGAAGACTGAAGGAGAATCCTTACTTCCATGAAGAATCTCGTTCTTTCTAAGCAAAATATTCCATGATCCATATGTACGAGTATTTAAAATGTCAATGTTCTCTGTTAAAAAAAATAAAATATAGAAGTATTTGAAAAACAAACAAACAAACAAACAAATAACAACCAGCTAACCAGGTAAATGAACAAACAAAACCAGCAGATGCTTTCAGTAGATCTCATCACTGGCTTTTGGGACATTGCCACACTAGAACGTCTTATCCAGTAGGACAGTCACACTGATTGTGCAGCAGACCTGAGGCTCCTTATCTGCTAAAAGGGATGGATTTGTAGTTAATTGTGGTAACCTTAGCTCTTCTCCTCTGAGGGTCAGCACTAGAGGGCAATACAGCCACGTGCTTAGACACACAACAGTGGTTTTTCAGTGGACTGTATTTGCTCCCGGGAAACGAAAAAGGAAGGGGGTAGATGATTTGTCAAAATCATGAGTAAGAGGGAAAACAGGTCCCACCTTAACCACAGTGAAAACACCAGTCCTCTGCCATGCAGCAATTTAAATTATCATACCACTATCAGAAATTAACACTGGGCAAAGCTGCAAGATAAATATCATTAATTTCAGCATTAGAGGTAGATCGTATAATTTCGTTGTTTCACAACGGTCTTGGAAATTAATAACTTGCACTGCATATATACTATATGCAACTAGCTTTATTCCAATTAATTTTAAAAGAAATCATTATCCAAAAGAAGTAAAGTGTAGCTGGATAAACAGCAGAAAAGAAATCCCTGAGATAAATAACTAAACCTTATATTACTAGTGCCAATGTCTGCTCAGGGTACCATTCTGAACTTGGCCTTGCCCTCTACTGAAACTCAATACATAAAAATGAAGAGATAGTTGATACAGGACGGGCTAAAAATTACAATCTGTTGGGACTAGGATTAATTTCAACCCATCAGTGTTATTATTCCACTAAGTGGTGACATAATTACAGTGCCAAGTTCCTCAGGGACTTATCTTGAGCTGGCTCCCATTTGCTGACCTTAAACTCTTCTTTAAGCTAAGCAACAGATTTGCAAGTATGGAGGTCAACTGCATGACATACTGAACAGGAACCCCTTCCCCAGAAATCTTTGACTCTCTCCCTTATTGGACTGATTCTAAAGCTCAGTGATAAATAAAATTGAGCTAAATACTGTCATTCCCTCTCCACCATAGTAACATTTTCTTCTATCATTATAGAATCAATCCTAGAATCATTAGGGATGGGAAGGGACCTCGAAAGATCATCCAGTCCAATCCCTGTGCCACAGCAGGATCACCCAGACCAAGTTGCACAGGAACACATTCAGGCAGGTCTTGCATGTGTCCACAGGAGGAGACTTCACAGCGCACCCCCCGCCCCCTGGGCAGCCTGTTCCAATGCTCCATTACTCTCACTGGGAAGAAGTTTCTTCTGATATTTGTATGGAACCTTCTGTGTTCCAGCTTGCACCTCTTGCCCCTTGTCCTGTCACCAGATGACCTTGAGAAGAGCCTCGCTTTATCCTCCTGACACCCACCCCTCACATATTTATAGACATAAATGAGGTGACCCCTCAGCCTCCTCCAAGCTCAAGAGACCCAGCTCCTTCAGCCTTTCTTCATTATCACTTTACTTTTCAACAAAAATTCCATAGGCTTGTGAATTGCCCTTGTCTAGTTTAGCAGGCACAAATCTCTGTGTTTACACAGATATCAAGAGCAAAGATTTTGCACCAGGAAGATATTTGTCCAAGTATTTTTATAGGATCATATTCATGGGCTCACCATGATAAAACAATGTAAGTATTCAGTACTAAAGCAATTTGGACTGAGACGTGAAAAGTGTGTACTTTTGATATATTTTCCATATTTGCACAATGAAACTGTGCTTCTTGTGTTTGTGTGTCTTTGTAACCAAACTGGGATTGTTACTGAAATGTAGTTACTTTTGTACCAGGCATCAAGCACATCAGCATGTCCTAAAGGGAAACTTGAAGTAATCCTTCACCATGATTTAAGCTACTTGGCCACTCAAATTATTTATTTGATATTGCAGACAGTGCTTCTGCAGCTCCCTGTTGGCTATATGTCATCTGCAGTGCTGCATCAGCACAAATGTTTATAGTGATTTCAAGTTAATAGAAAATCATCAAGGCCCAAAATGCCATAAGTAACAAGGTGCAGCTCAAGACTAGACATCCTGAATCCATAGAGTTTAAAGAACTTATTATAACAGTGAGAAAGCAGAAAAAAATTTTGTCTATGTGGAAGAAGCTTTAAAGACATATGAAAGCACCTTGGGTGCTAAGCAGTGCTAAGTTTTTTAAACATCTCTGTCTCAGTCTAGAACTATTGGAACAAAAGAAAGAAAGGCAATAGCCAAATTTACTTTATAGATTGCTTTGGGCAAGTCTGAGCATGAACATGCCATACAGAAAATGGTGGGATTTTTGTGTGGATATTCTGAGAAATATGTTACATAAGGTGAAAGCCCTGATTTAGTCAAACAAGTTACAACACCGCTTGCAGATATATCTGAATGAAATGTAAGTCCTTCTTTTGTTTAGAGAGTCAGACAAGCTGATCAAATAGTACATTGAGAGCTTGAAGCCTCTGGGAGCATTTAGTCTGAACTACAGACATAAGCTTCTTACTGAGAGTTGAAACAGTTTTGTATTGTTGGTAGATGATGTATAGAGGAGAAAGCAGGACAGACAGTGAGCAATGATATGCCAGGGAACATCTAATTTTAAAGGGAATCCATCCTTACACTGATTCATAACTGAAGTTTTATTATTATTTATATGTGGCTGTAATACCTTATTTAAATTTATAAACACCAGGTAACTCTCAAGTTAAAATTACAAAACAGAAAGACGTTATAGTGGTTAGGAAAAGATCACACTGAACATCACCCTATGTCAAAAGATGAAAACAATATAAACAGAAATACAAACTCTTAAGAGCTGCTGTTGTTTTTAAATTTGTCTGTCTTCAATGGATATGGAAGCATGGAGAGGTTACACTATCCAGTGTTTGCCCATTCCAGGTCCTTCTCAGCTTACATAGTGCTTAGATATATTAGAAGCAAATAGCACCTTGAAAAAAAAGAAAAAATCGCCTCTGATTTGCATCAAATCAAAGGAGTTCGTAGCTATCTGAAGTTTTACAAGTGGGGACTTCACTTTAGTGATGAAGTTTCAATGGCTTATTTCCTGGTACTACTTCGAGGAGATCTGTGCTGCACCAGTGGCTTCTCAAGCTGTTACCCTGGTTTGTTAGGTACTAATTTCTTTTAATGTGAGTTTACTTTATGTTGCTTTGTTTGCTGTTATTTCTTGAGTTTGGTTATCTCCTCCTTAAAAGGAGATTTCAGACTGATAGTATTTACCTAAGGGAGCCATGGACATTATCTTACCCTTTAATGCATTTGTCACTTGACAGCCATTTGGGAGGACGTGGTTTCTACTGGCTCTAAATAAATGCTTCTGGGTTAAACTGTGAATGTGCAAAATTTCTGAAGAATGACATGTGAACATAAGGGTTAATACTGTCAAATACTTTCTAACTAAAATATCAAAAATGTTTATAAAAAGAAGAAAGTGAAAATATTAGGCAGACAGACTTAAATGGTTGGGTTTTTCTTCTAATGCTTGCTCCAAAGCTCAGTAGTGCCACAGAAAGATCCTTTTTCATTTTGTTAGCTGAGTGCTATAAAATCTGCTACTCTGTAAAGCACTGAAACAAGTAGTGTTGATCTGACAAAAGCAAGGCAATAGCAGGTCCTAGATGACTTTGAAAAGTAGAAGAGCTGGAATAAGCTTAAGGGATTGTCTTGGATGTACAACTTTAGTGAAAAGCTCGTTAAAAAATAATTCCCTACAATGAACATTTATAGAATGTTCACACCAGATCATTCTTTCTGGTTACAAGTTAAGGCTTGGGCCAAAGATGCAAGTCATGTAGGAAGGGCTTCAGGAAACTCTTCTATGCCAGGTTGTGGTGTAAGATTTTGGAGGAGGCTGCTGGCCTCAGTGAGGAGTCACCTTACTTTAACAGATGCATCCTTCACAGAGTTCATGCACGTTCTGCTAAGGCTCCTACACTTTACAAACATCTTTCTGGTTGCATTTGCAGTAAATTGTGCTACTTATAGATAAGGAACAATGGTATGTCTGTGATGTTGAGCGTTGACCCAATGAGCTTTTTTCTGTCACTAAGAGTGACAGTCCCAGCAGCAAGGAAACACACATCTTAATAAAGCTCTTGTGAATCCCAGCACATCATCTGCAAGGGTTTGATATGTCAATTGATCAAATACAATAGAGAACTCAGGTGTTTTAATGTTTTTACGAATTCAAATTTACTTCACCAAGTAACTTTTTAAAGTAAAATGTAAAAATCTGTGAGCAGATACCAAAGCCTAAAATTCCTTTCCTCTAGTTGAAAATCCCATCTTCCCTGTTCTACATGTTAGCATCTCTCAGGAGTTTCACACAAGATGACTGTATCTACAGAAGTTGAAATTGAATGGGTCAGCCAGTTCAGGACAAATAGAAAACATCTACTATCTCTCATCTGATACCTGAATTTCTGTAAAGATTTGAAAAACCCACTTTTCTTTCTTTATCCTTGTATTTATAGTTTAAGGTACTTCCCCAACCTGCCCCTCACCCAGTTCCCCATCTTCATCACTTTTTGTGAGTTTCACATTTGAAGACTGAAAGAGCCTGAAGATTGTCGAATTAGGAAATGTTTGTACAACATCTGACTGGGCAGAGTATCCAAGTACCTACAATTAGATCACATGATATTTCAAGTTCAAAGTATATGTAGTTACTAAAAAAAATTACCAAATAAAATTCTGAAAATTCATACTTATTCATCATTGTTTGTATCTCATCTGTGTAAGGGCATTCCCAACTGAAATTGTAAGCATCTTCTAGTCCTTCTTATCACTTTACTGCTTTTGCTAACTACTATGTAGGTTTGACAGTTAATAGAATTCAGAGAATGGTTGAGGTTGGAAGGGACCTTAAAGATCATCTAGTTCAAACTCCCCTGCTATGAACAGAGACACCCCCCACTAGACCAGCTTGCTCAAGGCCCCGTTCAATCTGGCCTTGAACACTTCCAGAGAGGGGGCAGCCACAGCCTCCCTGGGCAACCTGTTCCAGTGTCTCAGCACCCTCATCCTGAAAAACTTGCTCCTGACTTCCAGTTTTAACCTACCTTCTTCCAGCTTGGAGCCATCCCCCCTGCTCCTACCACTACAAGTCCTTGTAAAATGCCCCTCCCTAGCTTTCCTGTAGCCCCCTTCAGGTATTGGAAGGCTGCTATAAGATCTCCTCAGAGTCCTCTTTTCCAGGCTGAACAGCCCCAACTCTCTCAGCCTGTTCCCATAGGAGAGGTGCTCCAATCCTCCAGTTACCCCTGTGGCCCTCCTCTGGACACGTTCCAACAGTTCAATATCTTTCTTATGCTGGTGACTCCAGAACTGGATGCAGTATTCCAGATGGGGACCTCATAAGAGCAGAATAGTGGGGTAGGATCACCTGCCTTGACCTACTGGTCACACTTCTTTTGATGCAGCCCAGGATGCAGTTGGTTTTCGGGACCACAAGTGAACATTTTTTGGCTCACATTAAGTTTACAGACAAAATCATTAACATGTGGCCCATTTAATAGGAGGAAAAAATTACAGGTATTCAGTAATTTGCTTGAGGTCACATTGTAAGTCCACTAGCAAGACAAAGATTCAGATCCCACCCTGCAAGTCAAATTTATTGGTTCATTCATTTATGTTATTCACATGTTTTAAATGTAACTGATGCTTTTGAAAGTGCAAAAATGCTATCAAGTGCAATTTTCAAATAAGAAGTTCAAGACTAATTCATGATTAATATTATTTTTTACTGTAAATGGGCTTATGTGACACTGTCAGAGATTGCAATATCATAATGAACCTGAGTAGAGCACCCACAGTCCCTCCTACACAAGGGAATTAACAATTTCTAAGAATCTGTTTTCTAAGTATGATCTTTGGCAAATACCAAAGAAATATGAATCACTTGCCATGAGTCACATGAAAATGTTACAGGCATAAAACAAGAACTATTCACATGAAACATTTTGCATGAGAAAATGTGGCCACCTGACTAGATCAGCAAAGTGGCTGCAGGACCTGTGAATTTCCACTGAGATTTGTTTTCTTTTTAAAATGGGGAAAAATAATAGAAATCTCACTTGCTTAAGACACTGTTGCAGTGAGAAATGTGAATACAATGAGCCATATTAAAACCAAAGCCCAACACAAAAAATATCCCACCCCTGTCAAGACCAATTTACCACACCACAAGCTGTTTAATGGATGTGAAAATCAGGTTGATTCTGAAAACAAAACTGGTTAATAACAGGTTTCTTATTGCTCTTACCACATTAATGCCATAGATTCAGTGTCTAAAAGACAATCAGTGTCTTTAACCCTGTCCTTGTTACATGATTCACTTGTGTCTGCTCTATAATTTTGATATACCCAAGCTACCTTTACAGTGTGATCTGTACTGTGTGCACAGTTGTTGTTGGTAACTATTGAAGCTAGCTTAGGTTTGTCTTGGGATCTCTACCTAAACCACTGCTTCTTTGGAGCAGACGTCTAGAACATTTCTCTGTGGATTCATCCATGTCTTATGCCTGTAGGATGGAGAAACTATACCTTCTGTCAAGCCCATTTTAAAGAGCTACCCTTAAGTAATCTCAGTCTTGGTTCAAAAAATGCTTTGTTGTTATAGCATTGCTACTCCTGGATGGGTAAGTATTCTACACAACACTGGAAATATTTTATCTATTAATTTTCTGATTTGAAGTCATTAAAAGACCAAATCTGAAAAGACCAATGATATGTACTGTGGAACAATGTTTGGGTCACCAAGGACAGAGTCTGACTTTGTTGCTTGACTGATAGCACAAACAATAAAAGCAACAGAAGCTGTTTTGGTTGACTCAGAAGCTAGAGAAAACATACCAGCAATTTTGTACCCTGTGTAAATAGTACCTGATCAGGTGGTCCCTTGGCAGTGGAAACTGAAGTAAAGAGTAGGGAGGACATGACAGACCTGATTGAACTGGCCTGCACCTGTCATTAAAAGAAAGGTGTTTATACACAGAAAATGGATAGACATAAAAAAAAAATATGGGAAAAAATGTAAAATAACTTTTCAAAGGAACCAATCTTTTCCTCCACTACAATGTTTACTTCTTTTATTTTAAGTAAAATAAAATATTTCCATCTCAGAGGAAAATTCTGGACATGCTGTGTTATGCAGTAACATTATGCTCTAACATTTCAGTTATCTAAATATTGTTTTTTGGAATTATTTATGGAAACTTCACAGTGGAAGATGAAAGGGGAGGGGAGGTCGCACAGAGAAGGGAGGGAAAAACATCTTTTATTAAAGCTCCATTAGTTTCCAGAAAGGAACTCTGTGAAGTGCATGAATAACATTTTGGATTATTCAAAGACATCTATAATTTGGGTGTCTGTTTTCAATGTCAAGTTTTCTCCTAACCCCTACCACTCTTTTTTTTCCACTTTTTGTTTTTTGGTTTGTTTGTTTTTTGTTTTTTTTTCAGTTCTGCAGAGGAGGATGATTAGTTCAGAAGCAAGTGGGGGAAAGATGGATTGTCTTTATATGAGGTATAAGGTTTGAGTAAGACAATTAAGTGGAACAGAAAATAACTAGGATTAAAACCCTTTTTTAGATCCTGCTAGGGCTGAAATTGTCACAAGGAAGATGTGTTTAAGCTCTAGAAAAGTTTGGGTGAGCCAATTGTGAAGATGACTGTCTAATGACTGTAAAACCTTCAAAACTGCAAGTTGAAGGGAAATCTTGCTGCAAAAGAAGGGCTTTTTTTTTTTTTTCTTAACCCCATTTTTAATCTCAGCAGCCAACTGCACACCTGTGATAAATATAACCCTCCAGCTGTCATTCAGGGCTGGGAGCCTGGGGAAGAGTTGACTGGAGGGAACAACAGCTCTCTTGGCTCCCCACACACGTTGCTCTCTCGGCTGGGGTTTCCATTCATGGTTCCTGCAAAAGCAGGTAGGAGACCTGGGGTGAATCACTGAGCTGACAACGTTTGACTCAAGGGTGAGGAAGGGGTTATATTACACAACCTTCACATTTGGGGTGGAGAGAGATGGGTACTTAGGAAAGAGCAAAACAAGACAAACTCATCAGCTGCTGGGGAAGGCAGGAGCTTCAACCCTTTGCACTAGCTTACCCTGCCACTCCCTGCTACGTCAGGATGACAGATCTAAATAACAGGAGTAATGACAGCTGATGGTATAATTAGAGCAGTGAATTAACTCCTGGAGTCCTGCAATTTGAGAGGTAGCTTGTGACCTCTGGTCTGTATTTGTCGTTGATGTGTGCTCTGGGACACCCCTCTGCAATCAGTGGGATGACACTGGCAACAAGGGAGCACACATTTCACCACTTTCTGGCAAAAACATTGTCGTACAGGAAAGAACGACAAAATACTCAACCTGCCCTGCAACTCAGAAAAAAACTGAATTTGATGCTGGGTTTACATGTTCTTGCACTAGATACTCTTTTTTGGTATTTCTATTTTATACTGATAGCAAGCAATATTTCTAAATTTCTCAAAGTTGTGGGATCAGGCACTAACAGACCTCACTATGACCTTGTTATCCTTAAGGAGAAGAGTGAACCTACAGACTGGCTTCTGGTTCTTGAGATCACCCCACCTGCATATATCACCTTTGCTGCTGACAGGATCAAAATATTCCTTTTTTCTTGTGTTATACAATGAAATTTCAGATCCAGAACTTTCTGACAGTTGTGCCTGAGAAAAAAAAAAACACGGGAATTAATCTATTCTGTTTGTTCTGGCTTAAATTCAGAAACATCTGTTAAACTGTCTCAAATTGCCTCTTGGCTGCATTAAAGTGATGACAAATTTTGCCACTGATTACCAAGTTCATTTTTTACTTTTCACATGCAAATCCTATGCTCAGTAGGACTATACTATACTCAGGACTACTGTATGTAGGGATTTAGCTGCCTGAAACATCATTTGGATTAGATGTGCTGATATGCCTTGTGCATCATATTGATGGGCTTTCCCACAGCTTTTGCACAGTCAGTGCAAAGCTTAACATTTTCAGGAAGGTTCAAAATGTGAATACGTTATTATAATAATATATATATATAAAGTTTATATATATATCTGATTGTGGAAACTTTACATATATAATCTATACATTTATACATGTGCATATCTATGCTTGTACCTTGCCTCTAGGTTGGCTTTCTGACCAGAAATTAATTGGAGAAGTACAAAAGGATTTGAACAGAAACCCTGTCGCTCAACACAGTTATTTATCAGTGCTAAGCAAATAGCTCAAAAGGGAGGTGCAGAATGAAGTGCTTAACTCAGTAACCCTGTCAAAGACTGACCATGACTTTTCTGGGGAGATGGACCAAGCTCAGCAAGTGATGGTCACCTTCCTCTCAGGAATCAGGAGAGAATCCCCAGGCCAGCTAAATCCTGCAAGGCCAGAAAGTATTTGGAGGAAAAAAAAGATTTTACAGCAGAAAAAGAAATACTCTTGCAGGTGTTTTCTGGTTGTGAAACAATTCCTAAGTCTCTGAGCAAGGCAGAGGGAAAGGCACCTAGAAAACAGAGGAGTGGAGACAGAGAAATTAATAGGCTGTGAGGTTTTGGTTTTGCTCAGAAGTTTGGTTGAATATCTAGTGCCCTTAGGAAAGGGCACTGATGTGCATTATGTGATGGCACTAACCCTTCCTCAGCTGCTGAGGCAACCCAGATTGCAGAAAGCATTTAAGTGAGTTGAGTGTAATTACCCGATCGGCATTAAGTAACTGTGTAATTAGCACTTTTTTGGCACATCTACCCCTGAGCATATGGTATTCAATGCTTCTGTAAAGATATTTATACAACACTCCCAGAAATACTCTTAGCAATGAATTTAAAGGCCATTTTCCACGTTTTCTGGAAGTACTGCTTAAATTAGAGGTGCTTGACAGTAGGGATTTCTGCTGTACAGAAGTTGAGTCAGCATGATAAATTCTGCTGACCAGTGTAAACTGTGGCTAGCATCAAGTGCTTTAGTGAGACAACCTTTGAGGCCATAGTGGTAGAAGACAATGTATTTACAGCTGATAAGGAAATTCCTTTTTACATGTGGAACCTGGGGAATTCTTTGCTGCACAGTCAAACTGAAGCAAGATACAGGAGAACGGCTCAGGATTGTTGAGACAATCTGCTTTAGTATAAACTATTGGTCATTTCAAATGAATCAGGGAAGGAACAATGTTTTTTATTCTGTAGCTATTTGCTCAAATCTAAAAACATAATCCAAAGTTCCATGATTTGAACAGTATAAATACACTGCTTCAGTTTCTGGCAAAATAGCATTCCAAATCACCACCAAAGGTTCCTATTAGCTGATAAGAGTATAGAAGTAATCTTCGCAGGATGTTATGATATCCATGTTGTATAAACCACCTATTTTTTAACTGAGATGCTTAGCACTGAAAAAATATTGCTGTCTTTATCTGTAACTGGTAAAGGGTAAGAGGAAAGTTTCCCTTGTGTTGCTTAATCACGAGATTTCTGCAGGGCTTCTTGTATATTCCTTGCTAATGGCTGGTTCTGATCATGTCCTAGGTCAAGCTTCCTTTCTGGAGGATTAAAACATGTTTCCTCGTGTTCCAAGACAAATTCGTTAGTCATTTGGCAGAACCCTGAAGCTAACCATGTATCACAAGTTTTGGTCAATCATTGTTCAATACCTGTCTACAAAATGCTGGGGGTGGTGGAAGGGAGAAATGTAATAAACTGTCTGCTTTCTCTTAAAAATTAAATGATTGCAGTGAGCTTTGGATGATGCTGAGGAAGGGATCCAGTGAGAAATGTAACTTTTCCCTGAATTACCTTGAGTTTATTGATAAGACACAGTGGTGAACAAAAGAAAGCTGGTGGAAAACACATGTTAGCAACGTCTCTGCGAAACTATCATCCATATTAGACTTTATCACTGAGATCCACTGCCAGTTCATGTTAAAATTCAGACTGCTGACAAATGCATTTCTCTTAACAAGATTGCCATTATTTTATTCTTTTTACTAGGCAGGAGCAGGGTAGCGACTAGTACACAAAGCTCCTGACACTCCTGACAGTTGTATTTTGAGGGGGAAGATTCTTACCATTTTAGGACAGATACATGCAGCCCATGCAGACTAGAACTCATGTAAGCATTAGCCTCCAGCATTTACTCATGATCTCTTGGATCATGTGGAGGCATCACCCATCCTTCCCCACACTGCTCCTCAGCACAAGCTTTCTTGGAAGGGGATTATGATCGTGACTTTGCACGTGGAAGTTCATGGGGAGGTTGGGGTCCCATAGCAATGCAAATTGTCCTGTCTCAGTGAGGGAGGTTTTTGTTTCCTCTCAACTCCATCTTCAAAGCTCTGCTCACTGGTCACTAAAAGGCCTAACAAAAATGATTTATTACTATTGATATTGACTTGGAAAATGGGTTGTAATGGGCTAACATGATGCTGAATTTGCTACTGGTTTCCTTCTGGGGAAGATTTCCAGTTTTATGACACTTTTGTCCTGTCCCTAAGCTATGATTGAGTCACTCAGGCATTGAACACAGATAATGTACTGCATGTATCTGGCTTTTGCACAAAAATTTTTTGCTGCTTTATACTCCAAGTATATTTAAAAAAAAAAAAAAAAAGAAAATTCTTTATCAGGGACACATATGGAGTCAGCACAGATTGTAATTTTTATGAGTTTGTTAGAATGAATCTCACTTTTTTGATCCAAATCTGTCTCCTCTCCTTTCAATAGTAAAGTTTCAAAGAAGAGATTTCCCTCTGATTTAGGGTAAGAAATCTTCCAACTGTTTGCAAACACTGGAACAGTCAAACCTGACAACCTGCACGTGCCTGCTGGAAAATCTGTGCTGAAAATCGGTAACTTGATCTACAAAGATCTGAATGCTTTCAGCAGATCATCTAGCCTCTTCAATACAACTATCTAACCTCAGATCATATAATCAAATCCTCTCACCCCTCAAATCTTGCTAGTTGTTTATGAATCACACACGTCATCAGAGTACCTATGCTAGTAAAAAAAAATGAAATACTCCAAAACTCAAAGAGAGCATTCAAAGATACCTATCTGCACAGATACTGTGGCACAGATTCTCCTCTTTGGATGGCCATCATGAGCTGAATTCAATAAAAAGCAAAGCAGAACATCAAGAACATCATCTCTCACCTGCTGATACATAGTTCATATTTTTTTTTCCCTGATCTTATAAGCTCAGTTTTCACTTTTTATTGGCAATGTGTGAAAACAGCCCAGGAGAGAAAAATCCTGACTATGTGGTCACATTTTTATTCTACTAGCTGCACTGTCCCAGCAGATATTTTTGCTTTGGTTTGTTTCTCTGCATCAGGACAGTGAATGTTCAGTTATGGAAAAGACTACACACACACTTTTTTTTGTGCATCCCACAGTTGACAGCTAGAATTCTATTGAGAAGCTAGTAATTTTCCAGAGATTAAATCTTAACTGCTGCGTCTTTTTTTTTTTTTTTTTTT
>VZRI01013865.1:17999-42881 GCA_013397515.1 Upupa epops | reverse complement strand
TTTTTTTTTTTTTTTTGGTTTCAGTAATGGTGGGCTAGAGAAGACCTGAAACTCTTGCTTTGCACTCATTGTTGGTCATACACAGTCAAGCTGTCAAGCTCCACATAGCTAATTGAGGGCTATTTCGCTGTTCACTTAATGTGTTAACCATAGCTCTAATCTATGTGTTTATTGCAAGGCAAGAGCATAAACATTCAGGGAAGTTTCTTCTGTGATATTGCAGTGCACTAGATGGCACTAAAGCATGGCTTTTGTATGCTGGGGGAAAAATACACACAGAAATTGGTATGTAGGATCAGTAAACCTGAACTATTTTGGTCAGGTGTATTTTATGAAAGTTCTTTGATATATTATTTGTAATTTTGCATTTTAATTTTCAGATCATCAGAAACAGAGAATTAATTACACCTACTTTGATATTGCAAGAATTTCAAATTGAAAATAAATAATGCTGGAAAGTTGAAAAAAAAACCAAAAAAAAAAAAAAAAAACCCCCTGAAGAGACTAATTTACCCCAGGCTAGGTGCAAAATTATTCTGATGTTCAAAGATTAGGGAGCTTGATGAGGGCAAAAAAAGTTCAGTACCGATTACATGGCTTTTTCATGGACTTTAAATATAAAAAACATTGAAGTCACAAAAAATTAATAAACTCTTCAGGTTTTCTATATAGAAAAATCATTCTTAGTGTGCAAGGAAATAGGTAGCTCCATACTTTCTCCCAGGCACATGTTCAAAACAACAGGTAGAACTGTCTTAGAAGAGCAGAGCACTTTTATTCCCACATGAGTAGCAGGGAAACAAAATTAACCTTTATTTTTTTTTACTTCTTCCCCTCCCTTCAAATAAGGAGCTATGGTCTAGCTTGTTCGAAGTTTCTCTTAATGTATTCTTATGTACTGTATACAGCACTGATTGCTTTATTATATGATCATAATAAACAACAACAAAGGCAATATGAAGGGTGGATTCCTTGTTAAACAAAATCTTCTAGACAAAGCTGTAAAGAAACATGTCTTAGGTCATCTTGGGAATTTTTGCCTTTTTGTAATGGTGAGGCTGCTTATGGAGACATTTCAAAACTATGATGTTTAGATGATTCTAGGATTATTCACTGACTATTTCTTTGAGAAAGGAAGCAGGAAAAAAAGAATAAGGTGTTAAACAGTAAAAAAAGCAACTAAAAGATGTAGACTGCATTTGAGCTTGTTCCAGCAGTTGTCTTGCCGTGGTTTATTTCCAGCAGCTGTGTAGCAAAATTGCTCCGTTTTTACTGCAGTCATGAAGTCCAGGGTCCACATATCAACAACCTCAACCAGGCTGAAAATGGAAAATGCTGGCTTTATGCTCAGGACTGTCACTGATTTCATACTGGTTTCAAAAGTAGTCATTTACCTACAGAGGGAGAGCAGATCAGTTCCTCCACTAGAAGATGTAGCTTCATGTAGCTGCAAAACAAGTTAAGGGTCTGATCCACCAGAAGTTGACTCTGCCATGGGCAGCATTGTTTTATTTTGGGAGGAGAGACCTGTTCATCTCTGTGGAGAATTTGCCTTCATGTTTAATAACAGAAATCCTATGCATATGTACACACAGAAATTATTATTTTTCTGTTGACTCTATCAAAGCCTGTATCTAAAGAAAAAAGCATTTAATGGGAAAAACCTAAAATGCCCACATGAAATTATTAAATCTGACCCAAAAGCACACAAGTCCTTAAATTACAATGTTTGCAGCGGTCAGCTCATGCTATTCTGAGGGCTAATATTTTTAGCACCTTCACAGAAAATAACTTCCCTGAGAATCAGAAGTTAGACAATTTCAGGAATACTTGTTCTTAGTTTCCCAAACACTTCTTTTCCACACTTCAAACACAGAAAGAAGGAGAGGTGGAGAAATGCATCAATGCAATTTTTTTAAAATATGTATTTACCTGACTACTTCATAATTAAAAATAAAAAGAAAGCAAAGTCAGTAGACTTACATCCTTGCTAATATCAATTGATAAAATTTTACCATACAGTTCAGACTTCTAACTATGTTAAATGGTGTTGGCTCTTTCATAGGGATATTATTGATCTAAAATCAACATCTTAAAGAAATTAACTACAGACATAATTGATAACATCTCTGGTTATTAAAAATGAAAGAATGCTAAACTTCCAAATTTACTTTTCACCATGATTTCAATACTTTCAGTCTAGACAATTTCACTTTTTTTCTCATTTGGTTTCATTTGCTGATTTTCATGTGGTGAGTTAAAGTTGCAGCTACCAAAGGGGACTTTTTAAAAAATGAAGTTTCTAAAAAATAAAAATAAAAGCAACCCACTTGTCCTGGTTCTCTCCCCTTACTCTTGTGACAAGGCTTTTGTTTATACTTGAGGGGAACTACATATTTAATTATTATACTCTCACTGCCCTTCAGGTGTCATCGCTCTAGCATTTGTATAACTCCAGGCATGTAGTGAGTAGAGCACATATTTCAAAATAAGTTTTATTTATTTTTCCATAAAAACTACTGCACCCAGCTTTTTTAATCAACAAAATTCATTTTTGCAATGCTTTTCCCCAAATTGTATCTATTGAGATTTTTCCTAATTTTTTTCCTTCTCCAGTTTCCCTTCTTTCTTCAACAAGGAAAAAAACTTTTCATGTAAAAGGAGAGCAAGGCATTTGATCTAAAATATTAGCAAAGAATGTTTCAGAGTTCGGTTTCAGGTTCTAATGTTTTCCCTAGATGACTCACACACAAATAATTTTTATTCAAGCAGCCCTATGTTAACCAACATCTAAGGTCTTAAATGAATATTAAAAGCAGGTGTAATTCTTCATTTTAGAAAAGAGGTAAAAGAGCATCATAGAAAAGGAACCTGTATACTTTGAAACAAAATACTGATCATTCCTTTGTAATTTAGTTTAGTGTTGAAAATGTGCATGTTGATTAGACTGCAGGATGGAGACATCTTTTCTTTGCATTCCCATTATCTGTTGAAGGAGTTCAATTCTGAAACGCAAAGTGTTATGAGCAACTAATGAACACCTTCACAGAATTAACTGAAACCTCATCTCATCAATGCTATATTCTGATTTTTTATTCCTGTGTTAGTTGCATTCTTACTATTGCTCTCACTACCTAGTGGGAAATGTTGTTTAAAAGAGGAAGAACTCTTAGACCAACTACTTCACTCTGTAAGAGGAAGGAGGAAGAATAAAATTTAGAGAAAGATCAGTGTTTCATATGAGACTGATCTATTTAAATATTTTCAGTTTTATCCAATCCAGCCTCAAATAGCAGGACACAATATGGGAATTACTGTGTGGGATTCTAAGTCCTGTGTTTGTGGAACATCTGGCTGTATCACAAATACCCACTCTGACCCTAGAGCCTATGAATCAACAAGGTGAGTTCCAGGGAAAGAAACAGGTAGCTTGCAAATGTCAGGTTAAGGAGATTCTGCTGTGTGCGAGAGATTTTTATAGACATGCATAAAATGTGTATGTGTGAGTCTGTATATGTGTCAGAGTCTATCTATCTATAAAATAAAAGTTGGTTACAATAGATGTTCTTATCTGACCTACTTAAAAATGTACATGAAAGCATAGTTAATTTCAACTCCTATCTGTCAGATTGATACAAATCTCCTGTTCAGTATTAATTATTTTAAGCATGAATATTCTTCATTTTTTTGGGGGGAATCTAATGATTAAAGCTACTGCAGACAGAAATTCTGAGCTCATTAAAATTCCCTCCTGTACCCCCTCACTAAATATGTGCAACTTTTCAGTCAGTATGCATCACTGTTCTGGTTTTTGCACCTTCAGATAAAGACTGCAAATGCTACATGTGCGAAGCATTCATGTTTTCAGACCCAGTTTAGGTTCATTGTACTTTGAAGTGAACAGGAGCAAAGTGGTCTTGATTTTCTTCTGAGCTTCACCTGAATGCTCACAGCTCATTTTCCTTCTGTTTCTTTTTGATTTTAAATCCTATGAGGTAGCTTGACCTCAATAGCTCATGAGGTGACGCAGGTTGGCAGTGACATTTTTGTTCTCTTTTAATAAAATTATATGTTCCAGTCCAAAGTAATGTCAGTGATAACTGTAGAAATCAGGAATTCAAAGCTAAGGTAAATCTGACATTGTACTCTATGACAAATAAATCCAGCTTTACATCTGGGTCTCTGTTTATGGCTTTAAGACCCATGGGATCACATTTCCTTCTACCTGGATGTATCACCTTGTACTAACAAGGTCCTGATGCTCCCAGGCCCTGATGCCTCCCAAGATGATGCTTTCAAATATCAACAGGAATCTCACAGACTTCTGTTCCTTTCTGAACAAGAAGATCAGCCTTTCATGGGATCTGGAGCCTGAACCAGAAAAAAAGGTAACATTTTCCAATTAGAGAGTTTGGGGAACAGAGTAATGAATTATGTTCCAATGGTCAAGAGAACAAAGACATTTTAGTTATCTGATTTGTACTCACAAGAAGAAGTGTATCTGGATGAAGAGCATCCTCAACAGAATAGAGGGGGCAATAAAAAAGCAGTTCAGCCTCACTCAGCAATGCTGAGCTATTAATAAATTGTTTTTATTAGATGTTCTAATGTCATGAAAAAACCTAATCAGACACAATTCCCACTCAGACCAAGAAAGATGTACCTGAGAATAGTCACTAGACTCATAATTACATGTTCAGCAAGATGGCTGAATATCAGGTTCGGCTGCCTGCTCTGTCAAAGCAGAAACCAGAACTGTTTCTGTTAGGTGAGTCCTGCATTGCTGAAATATTCAGAAAATAGCATTGTTAACATTGATAATTATTTTGTGGAATCACAATGATTGTGTTTTGATGTTTTTCCTTAAAAAATGAAGTGAGGAAGTGTCTGCACAGTTCGCACTCTGAATTCTTTGAGGCTCATTTCTCAGTGTTGCATTAAAATTGTCTTTTGCACTTACATGAATCCTTTCTATAGCACAGAAAAGGAGTTAGATAGGAATTAGTTAGAGCCCTTTAGAGGATGTTTTTCAGAGGGTTTAATTCATCCTTTAACATGAAGATAAATTGATCAGGAGAAGAAGGGCTGCACAAATCACATTGAAAAGAAATCTTTACATCTGCAATTTTTGTCCTTGGTTCGCTTAAAATAAAAAAAAATTTAAAAAGAGAGTAGGGAAGAATGTATTTGCCTGTTGAGCTAAAATTAGGGAGAAAATGTACAATTTACACTAGGTAGTTCTAAGTACTGTTGAGTGGATTCTATGTTCTCACAGTCAGGCGTCTCTGAGAAATATTTAGTAAATAGTCTCTTATGCTGTAATCAACAGCCCTCATGCCACCATTTCCAGTGGGAAAAGTACCTTAGCAGCAGCCAGCTCATAATTTTTGGTTTTAAAAGCACTTGGTCAGCACAAAGCATCTTCACTGAATTAGGTATGTTTGCCAGGGTCAGATCTGAAGGTGAGATTTTGAAGAAAAAAATGAACAGCAGATGAAGGACAACATAAACTAGTTTAATCTAGATGTTCACTCCCTAATCTCACAAACATCTATGGTTTCCTTTAACTCTACGTGAACCTTTACACAGTGTGTTTAGTTGTGTAGAACAGTTTTTTCAATGTCCTCTGGTTTGAGAGGAAAAAAGAGAGAAAAAACCCTCTAGTACAGAGTAGTTCTACAAGCCATTTATTCAGCAGAAATAATTGTGGTTAGACATTTTGCTGAGAATGCTGGTATTTGTTCTAATGTTCTGTAAATATTTATAGCAAACTTAAATAAATGTAAACACCCCATCTCTGAGCTCTGTGGTAAATCATTTCTTCTGCGCTGACAGTGTTTGACAGCAAAGTTATGCTACAACCCATTCCTTCTGAAATAGTTGAAACCAATGGCAACTGGCCATCTAATCCCTGAGCTCAAATGTAAATACTTTACTCCACAAGCAAATCTGCAAAAACCCAAGTCACATTTTAGTCACTTTTGTTCCAGAGAGAAAATAATCTGTACCAACCCTTTCCCTGACATAACCTATTTTATCTCTGCATGCTGCTAAACTCTGTAATCTGATGTATTAAAAGTCAAGTCTAGGCTCTTTCTTTCCTCCCTCCATATCAGAGCTTGGCTATTTGCTTGTCTATCTTGTGTTTAACCCATGAGTCAAAGAGATGAGTAGACAATAAAAGTTTCAGTTTGCTTTGGGTGAAACCCTGAACATTTGTTTTCACTGCAAGGAAAACTACTGTTGTTTTCAAAGGGAACAAGGACTGCAGACATGCTCTTCCCACTTCTGAATCAGAATTCCCACATGCAAATTTAAGACTCTCAATAGACAGGTATCAGTTCTGCTAATTAAATCTCATTTGTCTTAACCATTTCGCTACTTATTCAGATAGGACAGTGATAAAATGCTATAAAATCATATGACAAATAGTCAAGGTTTAGTCTTCTCTAATGTGGCAATTTTTTATATTATGGTCTTTCTTTGTATATGCAGATGAACTGCTTTTTTATTAACTTTCCTTTGTAAGCATTCCACAAGCAAGAAATCAGATCGGGCTTTGGGAAAAAAAAAAGATTTCCAAAGTGATTAGAATGAATTAGTCCACAATTGGACTGATAGGTAGAAGTTCAGTGCAATGCAATACAAATGCACCATTATCAGGATTTAAAGTTATTATAAGGATTTTTTATTGCTTCTCATTTAAAAATATGATTTTTGGCTATACTCTGCAGGGACTTATCAATAGTGATAAGTCTATAGATAAGAAATCTGTAGGAGGAAAAGTTCCTTCCTATAAATATAGGTAGAGCAAATATGTAGCTCTTAGTGTTTATTACTTGAAATACAATAGTTCTAATGGTCTGTCATCTGAGATTGAGGATTTGTATGTCAGCTGCTTTCCATATATCTGCATAGTATTATGTGGACAGAAATATTAAAGAACAGTGACCATCTATCCTCACAAAGCATCTCTACTACAAACTTAAGCAACAGTCTAAGAGCATCAGTAGGTTTCCTCTGTTAACAGCTTGGAGCAGTAATACACAAGAGATTACTCAGTATAGCAGAGAAAAAGATCACAAGATTTAAAGCGTAGAAACTGAAGCTAGACACCACCCTGACAAGAAAACCATTGCACATTTCTGGGTTGGAGGCAGATCAAAAGCACTAATGTGTGCCTGGATTTCTGTTGAACCATTTTGCTCAAAATGGAGCATTTCTCACCCTATTGCTTTGTCTTGTTCAAATCTGCTGGGGAATTTTAAGTCTTACACTTTGCACGTAATCAGGTTTCCTGTGGTTTTGGTGATCCTTTGATTTTCAGGCTTCTGGAAATTTCTGAATGGAGAGGCATCCTATGCTGAAGCCTCCTGACAAGAAATTTCTTCAAGAAACTTGATTCTCTTGGTTCATTTTGTGGTGTCCCACAACAACCACGAGATCTTGATGAGTGCCAAAGTGCCGAAGCCCATCAGGATCTCACAAATTATTTAAGAAAATTTACTGTGTAATTCTCTCACAAACGATTAGAGATACTCAGTATGACTTGAAGTTTATCTCATTAGGACTATTTCAGACAGGGAAAAGTAAATTCAAAGTGCACATAGTAAGCACATTAAGTCGTTCTTATTGATGCTAACAGAGCTCCTCTTAGCCCATAGTTGTGTCACTGAAAAGAAGCATTCCTTGGGGTAAACAAGCAGAACATAAGGGAGCTACTAAGGTGAAAATTAACATCTTGATCTTAACCTAGAAACATTTTGTCTCTCCTGGAAAAGTCTAGTCACAAGTTAACCAAAACAAAAGAAGTGGACCCATGCAAAATCTCAAACAATGCAAGCGCTAGTTGTGCTGGGCAGGAAAGGAAATATGCAGAATAACAAAAAAATTTAAAGGTCCCTATTAGTGAAAATAAACTCTTACAAGCACCCGAATGGTGATGAAACTACCTCACCACATGATCTCACTCTCAGAAATGCATCTTTTGCAGTAGAAAAGTACCTGCATCTTACACAGCCATTTCAATTTTAACCTTCAGAATTGAGAGTTCTCCATTTACACAGGGATATTGTTGACAGCACTAATAGGTATTCAGTCTGATGTTGTAACTTTTGCTTTCCTACAAAATAGGAAGGAGATCTGCAAAAATGCCTTTGCTACAAATAATGAGTTTACTGCTACAGTTTAAGAATTGCCAGGCTACTTATTACATCCTGAGCATCAGTACTCTGAATACAATGTTGTCCTAGAGGAGAACAGAATGAAGTATGACATCTTGCAAAATTTGTTTGTTAGACATCTTGAAACTTGTGAACCAAGCCTTAGAACAAAAATCTAAATGGATTTATTAATACTTGTCAATTGCTCTATAATGTTTTCACCACTAATTGAGATTTCACTAGTGAGTGAGATAGTATCATATCTGTTCTTAGCATTGATCTATAAGAGAATTTCAGGATTTTTGACAGTAATGCTTTATAGCTTAAGGATTCAGAGAGAGAAATTTATATTGCAAACACTCAAATACAGGAAATAAAAGTAAATGCTTAAATATGGCAAGGCAGCATAAATTTATTATATTTCCTGCTTTTAAATCTTGTGACACTGTGGTTCAAGATTTAAAGAATGAGGTGACTTGTGAATACTGAAAAACTGAATAATTACAATTTCAACAGCAATGAAAGAGCCTCTTAGATCTTGATGAACTAAGTCATGCTTTTTAACGGTGCTTTGTAGACTGTTTTTATTAAAATTATGATGATTTATGATTAATTGACCCAAACCAGAAAAATGTAATTAAAAAAATCAGAATTTCTCATACATTTTCTTCCTCTTCTTATTTCTTGACATTTATGTCTTTAACTGTGGAGCCATTTTTTTCTTTGTCTGAAAATCTCTGACTTATACTGGAAATATATTTGAATAGCCCATGCCTGTTTCTTTGAGATTGCATTAGGCTATTGACCAGAGTCAAACCAGAATGCATTTATAAACTGAAATTCAGAGCATGACAGAACAGAAGCTGAAGTCTCTTAGGTTTTTGAATAGATTATCAAGATGGTATTTTATCAGCGTTAGGGATATTATAAATGTATTTATATTTCAAGAAAATAGATACTAAGTCTTTTAACACAAAAGAAACATGATACTGATTTCTACCAATTCCTCAGTAATCTTTTTTGTCCTGTGGTTTAAAACAATACAAGTGGTGAAGAGATAAGAGTACTGCAGTTGTAATTGACCTTTCTCTGCAAAGCTCTAGTTGTTGTGTGCATTCTTCCAATGCAGAAGTTTGTGTTGAAATATTAACACATCCTGAAATTATGCTATCTTCATCTTATTGGAAGAGATTTGGGGTAGTGAGGTACAGACACCCCTTCCTCATGCCTTAATTTTACACACTGATTATATTATATGACCCATTTCTTTCTGACCATAGGTAACCAAAGAACAGGCCAAGATACTTGGGTTAATCTTAGTTGGTTCATTTTTCTCTCCACCCTGTTCTTCCTCTGCCCACAATTGATCTCTCAGAAACCAAATCCTGTTCCTAGGGCTTTAACAGAGCTGGACACTGGTGGGAACTAGGACCTGGAATGCATTAGGCACTTTTGTTGTCACTGTATAACACAGACTCTCATTTCCATCCTGCTCCTTGTGTCCACAGTGTCCACATTTCATGAAAGTTATTTTGCTCTTGACTTCTCTTTGGGAATGAATACAGTCTTCTGCAGAATTAAATGCACAGTGAAGTACTGTAAGGATGAAACTGCTCTGGATTTCTGTCTTCTTACCTTACACAATTCTCCAATGTTATTCCAGTGAGTTTTCTACCCTCACATACCTCACTCAGCCTCTTCGTACTTGACAGTTGAGGAACACATATTTTCAGATTTTATAAATAATGTTTTGTAGGATTTCAGCATAACCGTTGCAGTACTTCAGAAACTTTAAAAATAAACCAGTAATAAAAAACCCACCATAATTATGTTTTACAACTTCAGGGCACTCCTCGGCAACCAAGTCTTTTCAGGTGGAATAGTGGCATGACACCATGGTACAGTGGCTTTATGGTGAGCTCCAGGCTCTGTGAAATCAGAGACTTTGCACCAATTTAACAAACGCTACAAAGCCTACCCTTAGGTAGAAATATTTAATAATGAACATGAACTCAAAGCTTCTTCCATGTATATTTACGTCCTTCATAACCTCTCCTTGTTATGCCTTTGTCCTGGAGAGGGAAGAAGGATATATGGAGTTGTGCATGACTGACCCAAAGTATGTCCAGTCTGTTCAATACAAAGTTGTGGGGTTCATGGACGGAGGTAACAACTGCAATCATGCAATCATTTTGCTATAAGCAGCTAACCTCTGCATAGGCTGCTAAAAGTAAGAATTACACCAACCCTTCTCTTGGAGGACAAGACAGTGACTCATAATAGCCTTGGTATTGCTCAGCCTGAGATCAAGGAGTGAGAAGGAAAGAGCCCTTGCAAATACAGACTTTACAAATTACTTGCTGTCATGATCTGGAAGAGTGATGCTTTTCCCCCTGCATATGGTCCTGTTCCTTCTCCTAGAAAGCCCTCTCAGGCCAATGCAAGCTTGCTGGATGGTGGCATCCTCTTAGGATAGGTGTTCTTAATACATACTGCTGCAGCTACTTCTTCCCCAAGCACCTAACCCTAACTAGAGTGCCTGAATTTAAACCGTATGGACAGTGCCTCTCCTGTTTCCTTGAATCAAGCAGAAGAAAGAAAGATGCTGTCAAACTAAAAGTTTATCATATTCAATTAAAAAAAAAGAAGCTCTAAAGAATTGCAGAAAATATATGTTTCTGTTTTACAGGTGAGCAAACAGAGACTAGGCTCAGCAGCAGGCTTTCATAGGAAGGGAACCTAATATTTCTAAAGTGAGCCTGTGCTTTCTCACTGTCACTCTGGTCTTGCTACTATAGCTATCAAAGAACCACACTCATTTCCTCTCTCATGATTTGCATGGTCTTTGAAATGGCAAAGAATTTCTAGATACAGACATCAGTGAAAAAACTGTCTAAACATTGCTGTACGTGTCTTTTTAAAATAAGGTGGACCAAGTAGCTTGGTGTGTTTGGGTCTTGACAACTTATGCACATACATAAATATTCCAGACCTGGAGGGACTAACTAAAAAGGTATTTCACAAGTGTGGGTTTTAACACAAATTTGGATGAGCAGCAGTGAAGCTTCAGGTTTCCTTTCATCAGCTCTTTGTCTTGTACATCTGTATGTAAAGTTATTTTATGAGCTGAAAGGAATGAACCAACGACCAGACAAAGATTATAGCTGGGAGCTATTAAAAAACATTTGATAATTAAACTATGTTTTATCTGTAGGGATGATTCTGACATGAATTTAAGGCAAGGTATCTTGCACCTTACTCCTTCTGACCAGTAAGAGGGGCACCAGTATGACACTGTTTCAGAGGATGCACCATGAAGTGACAGACAAAGCACCCTGGGCTGTCCAGGGAGAATTGGGTGCTCCCAGGGCTGGAAAGTAGCACACATGGGTCAAAAGACCATTTTTATTCTTGGTGAACTTCACAAAGTATGAGTTCATAGTAGATATGCCTGCGACGAATGGGCAGTGTAACATACCAAATATTGTCTTCTTGTGTGACAAAACTCCTGTGGCTTCAGGAGTGTTAACATCTGTGTAGCACCTGCAAGCCTCATAAGATGGCATTTGTGTGAATTTGCCTCTTGCCTCAGTTTCTTTTTCTATATACAAGAACCAAAATTGTGATCTCTGTTTGCAACTAGTGGTGTGGATTTCTTTTACAAGAAAAACTGCTAATGCAGTTACAGTGCATCAAGTGGAAGTTCCCAGACTTCACCAAGCTGCTGAATACTCCACTGGAGTGCTATCTGGACTAAAGATTTGTAGGCTACTGCAGGGTAGCTACCAGTTTGTGGCAGATATTTCAGTTTTCTAGTTCTCTGCCTCCTCCTGTGAGCTCTGTGTAAAGACAAGGAGCAAAGGAAATGAAGACGAGCTGATGGACTTCCTCCTCCTCTGTCACTAAAAACTACAGTTAATTTGCCAGGAGGAACTACTGTGGCTTTGATGAGACATGAAAAGCTTTAAGCCAGTGAAATCACCATTGACAAACTAGTCTGCTCAATGGGATAAAATGTCTTCCCCATGACCACTAGGTGGGAAATCAGTTAATTAGAGGTATTTGCAGAACCAAAAGCATTTTTTTACATGCTGCCTCCAGATGACCTTTCATAAATCCCACCAAATCCTAGCTTGCTTCCCACCATGTTGCTGATAGTTTGATCTGTGGCCTGCTAATGAGGCACATATTGCTTCACCTCCAGTAAAGTTATTATGGTGTCTACTGCATTCTGCAGCACTACAGAGACTATAGTTCTTTGCACTAGGAGGAAAAGGAATTTCCAGAGCATAAGTAATCATTTAGAGTTATTAATAAAACGATTTATTGTGTTGCTCTGTTTCAAACAGCAGTATACATGATGCCTAGAGGACACCAGAGTGCAACTACTCACCACATAATGTCTTAATGAATCACTACCTGCTGGAGGAGCTGCAGAACCTCAACATTCAATCGCACATTTTTCCCCAGCACAGAAAAAATGACAAATAAGGCCATAATGGCTTTGCACTTTTATCAGGTAAAACTGATCTCAGGAAGATGAGTACATTGAAACCACATTAAGNAAAAAAAAGTATTGGTACAGCAAAACAACTCTAATGCAAAGTTAAGTGCTTACCCTGGGCCCCATGGGCACCAAGGGTCTATGACTGTGCCTAGGAAGTCAATGGAATTTTTCACCATGACTTCATGGCTTGCAGAGTCAAGTCCTATTTTAAAAACAACCTTGCTTTCCAGAGCTATGAAGATGAGGATGACTAAATGGTATTGAATCCTGCTTGTCTGTGCTTGTCCTCCATGTAATTTATAGTAATTGAAGGCCAAAAGTCCTCTTCTCTAAAACAAGTGGTTAAGAAATAATTCTTGTTTTACTTGAACAGGGTCTGGTGAAGTTTAATTAAACAATGTTTAGAGTACGTTTTGAGTTTTGAGTTCTCCAGGTGGCAGGAGAGACAAATTATTATTTATTTGCTTTGCTTATTTTATTTGCCCTTTCAGGCTTAGAGGCTGAAATGACTATGTTTTGTTCTGCTTTTGCTTTCAGGAAAGATGCTATAAATTTTCCTATTTACTCCATGTGAAAGCAGACACAATTAATAATTATTTGTCCACAGTTAATAGCTAAAATAATCTCTGAAACACCACAGTGCTCTCTGGCTGTGTTTTGGGAGAGCTGAAAAAAAACCATATGATTTAGCCCTGTTTGATAACTGAAGAAATGTTGGCATTTTTCAACACTCTGTTTTAATTTCACATTCTCACTACTGATTTTTTAAGGGAAAGAATTTTCTCTTAACAAAACTTTCTTTCACCTTCACATAAGTAAGTCACTTTGTCTTGGAAGAGAGCCAGATACTAAATGCTCTAAGAAACAAGTTCATCCTTCTTCATGGAGTCCCTTATCCTTATCTTGCCTCTATCCTCCCTCCCCTAATCATGCTTAGTGCTAGGAAGTGGGGCTGCAACAAGTTTTGTGGTCAGTCCCTTTAGCAGGGTACAGTGCTTCTGCCTCCATTTTTTATCTGCCCAGCCTGATGAACTAGCCTCAGGAGTGTGGACTTCTGTCTTCTTAGTAAATTATTGATTCTTTTTGATAGCTTGTGGGGGGAAAGGCTGATTGCATCACAATGATTTTCAGAACTGCTTTAACACATCAAAAGAAAGAGTTTCTAAGAGAGCAGAACTTTGACAGAGGCACCAGATACTTCTAAAGCAATGCTTGGGTCAAATTCTGCTTCCACTGAACTCTGTTGTGCAGCTCCCAAAATGTGTGCTAAGAGAAAGCTTGGGCCCAGGAGATGACGAAGCCAGTGATTATACAGCACATTATGATAAAGTAAAATTGAATCAAATGCAGCTGCTTTTACATAATTCAAAGACAGAAGTCAGTGTTTTCTTAAATTATTTTTCATCCCTTTTCCCCTCTCCCTTCACCACAAAAGAAAACCTTCAAAGAATATAAGCAAATGCAACCTCTTTATTTAAGCTTTCCATTTTTACCCCCTGCCCCCCTTTCTTCTACTTCACTCTGTTGAAAAAAAAAAATCCTGCTTTAGTTCCTTTGGTGATGCCTTTGTGGTGTTAGGGACTTAGAAATGCCATGATGGGTGAAAAGGTTATGTCTGAACCTCAGTTTTGGAAAAGTGCCACCAAAGACTCCAGTCAAATGAGGCTAGCAGTACATTCATTCAGAAAGGCTCATTTTGCAAGAAGTAAATACATGCAGCTGGTTTCTGGAGCCTAATCTATCCATAAGGCAGACCAGAACCTCACAGTGTATTTGATAGAAGGTATATAAGACAAGCTCAAAATTCACGGGTTGTTATTAGGTGGGGAAAAAAACCACTTTAATGCAAACAGATGCAATGCAAAGTGCAGAGTATGATGTCTCCTCCTAGAGGCAAGTCTTTGAGTTTCTCTTGAGTCCCTAGCTTAATACCACAGTTAAGGGCATTTTCTTCTCACTGCTCAGGTGCTGATTATGCAGACTTCTTAAGCCCACATGAAACCTGAGCATGTTTGTGGTTCCAATGAGTTCACCTGGGGCACAATCGCATGAATAAAGTAAGATACGCAAGTGCCTGTCTGAATAAGGGCCCTATGTCAATGACAAAACTTCCAATTACAAGATGGGCCTTCAGATAATTTCCACTGGAAGCTTAATTTTTGCCTGCATTACTAAGTCTGCAACTGAATATAAACAGACAGAAATTTGAGCAGATTCTGATAATTTTGAGCTTTGCCTTATTTTACTCTCTCAAGGAAAATAAATAACATTCACATAAGCAGATTTCCTTCAGATCTGGAAGAAAAATGTAGCATCTGTAAGAAAAATCTTATTTAACTGCATAATTATTTGTATGATTAAAGCCATTCTGAGAGCATCTGAACTCCTGAGTAAGTAGATCATTTCCCCCAAACTAAGATCCAAAATTTTACACGTGCATTTTAAAGAACACTGCCAACAACAACAATAAAAAAGAAATAAGAAATACAATTTTCTAAAGAATTGTTAGGTAAATCATACACTATCAGGTTGAGTATATTTCTTTTCCACATATAAAATGCTATGTCCTAGAAGAGGTGTTTGTAAAAGCTTCACAATTCTGTCATTTGACAGATGAGATCTATTCTTGTTGTCAGTCACAGAGTTACAGTCTCTTCCTCTATTCTGTTGGTGTGTTTCTTATTCTGTTTATCTTTGTGCCCACACAGTATATCAGTATAAATTCATATGTGTGTAGGCATATTCTATACATACAGCCTATCTTTATTATGCAGATGATAGAAGTGTTAAGCTCACTACAGAGGGCATCTCTTTTATATTTCAGAGGGACACTAGGCAAGGAGATCCATTCTTGAAGCCCACAGTATTAGAATAAGAATGAAACAATTTTCATAGCAATGCAGTGCTATGAAAAACACCAAAAACTCTGAGAATTAATGCAAAGTCATTGTAATGAGAGGTTGCAAAACAAAACCTAGTGTTGAAAACATTTAGAGCACTTTCAGAGCACTGGAATGGGGTTACCAGTGCAGTGTTGATTCATCACTGCCCTATGCTCTGCACAGACTGAGAGCAAAGTGAGTGGAAATCATTACTGTTCTCCACCCTGGCACAGGCTTGTTCTACTACCAACACTTGATGCAAACAAGTACAAAGTCAGCACAGTGAGAACACATGTCCACGGTTCTTTGTGAAACAACAGAATATCACTGTTCTACTGTTTCTACTGTTCTTTTTTTGTTTCTTTCTTTTTGAATTGGTGCTAGTCCTTTTACCAAGGATTACTTTACAGTAAATGTATAACACTTCAATGAGAATGATTAGGTGAGGTTTATGTGGTTCCTGTAAAATATTGTAGGAAGCCACTGCAAGTCACAGCAAGGATATTCTGTGTCTCCTGCAGTACAGATCTGATGGCTCTTCTCAGATGGTTTTTCAAGAGTTAGTTGGTGCTTTCTCTTACTCTGGCTGACATAATAAACAATGGCACTTACTGAACCCCCAAATGAGATCCACTAGCACCTCTGATCACCACTGTAAGACAAAGCATATTAAGTTGAATGAGGACTGAATTACTTTTTAAGTTTCATATGACTCCAGCTGTCCATTCTGCCTTTGATTGAAATCTGTGTATTTCTGAATTCAGTTTCAGAATCCTGCTCCTGAATCTGTTTTCTGTCTGCTACTGGGATTTCCAGACCTTTCTGGGACTTCCCCAGTGCCTGACCTGCAACATCAGCGATAATGATAGCATAATTACTATCAAAGGGACTGGGTCCAATACTTGTTTTGGATATATTTAATCATATTTGATTTATTAAAACAGCTTTATTTTTCCTTTCCAAAAAGTCTCCCTTATTCCTTCTCTTTTCCCCTTCTGGAAACGAAGAGGGATTAATAGATTCTGTCATTCAACTAGTGACAGCCCTAACCCTTGGCAATGCACACCTACTGAAGCATAGCTAGCTTTGGACTGGACTCACCAGTGTCCACAGAAAAGGCTTCATTACATTTTCTTTTGGCTTTTTTACTAATTCTGTGTAATCAAACCTCAAAAAAAAAAAAAAAAGTCAAAGGACTGCAAACTTTGGTGCTCAATAGCACAGACGTTGACTTCTATTGCACCTATAAATGCGAAAAATGAGCTGGAAAACTGACCTCCTTGCTTTTTGTGTTTTTTTTTCTTTTTAATTAAAAAAATCCTTTTGCAATTAATTAAAAACACAGGAATTCCAGTTTGTGTATCATAATGTGCTGTCAAGAAAGGTTTTTGAAAACTATTGTACTGTAAATCGTTGCAGTGTAAGACTTCTACACAGATAATACATCCTCAACTCTGCAGTAAGCAAGAAGAATATAAAATAAAGAGTGAGATACTGTAAGCAAATTTCTTCTTAACATCTTTATCAAGGCAATACATTTTAATTTGGTGCATTAAAAATGCAAACGAAACATTTAACTCCTAAGATCAAGCATAGAGAGACTCTGGGTTTAGGAAGAGTATTCTGTCTTGTCAAGCTCACCTTATCATCATGGAAGAATAAACAACGCAATTATTCTCACCTTTTTGTTTGTTTTCTAATTGGATCATTTACTACTTTCAGAAAATTCAAATCAACATCAGATTTATAGTGCAAGGCTTCTGATATATTGCTTTGGTTATAGAAATGTCAAAGCTGGCAGGTAAGCTGTCTTGTTGCCTCAGGAGCCTTTTGCATTAGCAGAAATTATGGAAAAGGCCTTTAGAATTGAGTAAGTTTAACAATTTGTTTCTGTGTTGTGCACAGTTGCAAACTCTGTTCTCTTACTGATATTTTAGCTCCATTTATCAGCCTATGGTTTATAACATTGGAGTGTTTGAATCAACCACACAAAGGATGGGATTGTAACCGTTCTGTTTTGCAGAATGTTTTCTAATTCTGGGCTGGCTACAACAGGTTTTTGGATTACAATTAATACAAAGTATTTCTGGTTAGTTACCAAATACCTACCAATGGCTCCCTTGTACTCCTTGTAAGCTCTCACGTGCTCAAGGTGAGCTTCACTCACTGCTGCTGAGTGAAGACTGTTCTCTACATATATGTTTGTGCTATTTTTTTCATAAAAATTGCACAGTAAGACCTAAAACACAGTAACCTCAAAATGAACGTCAGAAAATTGGGTTTATCTCTCCGTATTATGAGGCTAAGAAATTCAACAAATTCATAACCTCCTTTTTCTCTGTCAAATTAATCCTAGTAGCTAGCATGTAGTACTTCTGCCAGCCATACATACACTCCCAGTAGTGTTCCTGTGTGTAAAGAGATGGATTTTCTATGTTAAAAGAAACTCCCATGACAATAAGAAATCTAGCATTTAATCTAAATGTCCCTGAAGTAACTGGAAAAAACTGAGCTGAAATCTGCCACCACCCTAATAACTTGGCATGACATAAAGAAAACTTTTGTCACAATTTCTGATGCTCCCACACATAAGAAAGTGTACCAAGTGTACCAACCTTTATCTTTATACAGGAAGAACCATTGTGGTGGGGGATGAATGTATGCACATATGTACAAAACCCTGATCATACTAGTTATCTTTTGCAACTAGCAAAGGGAAACAAGTGCCTTTAGTTCCTGGCTCATTTGACTTAATATGTCAAAAGCCAAGACTGACTAAGGTCTAGAAAAGATCTTTTATCTTCATGGTCATACTGGAAGAACAATCTGGTAGTAAGTACCCATAGAGGGGATGAGGAAAAGATAAAATCATAGAATCGTTGAGTTGCAAAAGACCTTTACGACCACCAAATCTCATCTATGTCCCTAATGACCACATCTACAGATCTTTGAATCTCTCCAGGACTAGGGGTTGCACCACTGAACTGAGTAGCTTGTCTCAGGGTTTGACAACCCTTTCAGTGAAGAAATTTTTCCTAATGTCCAGTGCAAACTTCCCCTAACACAACATATGTCCGTTTCCTTTTGTTCCATCAAATGTTACTTGGGAGAGGCAAACACGCACCTCACTGAAATATATTTTAAGGTAGGTGTAGAGAGTGATAATGTCTGCCCCCTGCCTCTTTTTCTCCATGCTAAACAAACTCAGTTCCCTCAGGTGCTACTCAGAACACTCCTTCTCCCACCAAATACTCCCATAAGCATTCAAATATTTGCTGGAACAAAGTAGGGGCCTGGGAGAATTGCAGGGATATAGGAGGAAATAGAAATAAAACCAGAAAAGCTATTAGAGTATTCTGCTTTTTTTTTTTTTTTCTTTTCTGAAAAGTAATGCTTCAGAACTAGTGATTATCAGGAAGATCAGAACTTCTTTCTCTTCATTTCTTCACACATACATACGCAGTTCTTAGACATTATGAGGTTTTATAAGATAACAAGCAGAGGAACCAAACCAGTTCATGTATATACTTCTCCTTAGAACCACTATTAAAATTACATATTTTAAAAGTGAATGAAGATGTAATCCAATCCATACATATAATGATCATTCAAATTAGCAATTTTCTCCTTTCTCATGTTTCTCACAAACATGTTCAAACTTGGTATTTCCATTAGGAAAAGGACATAGATTTCTAGTTTCATTGAATTTAAGAAAGTAATATTTGGTTGTTCCTAGTGACTTATCACTTACAAAAACTTTTACAAACAAGTTATTATCCAGTATATTTTGTACAAAAAAACTTATGTAGGGTAATGTGAAAGTATTCCACAGATAGAATACCTTATCATTCCAAGATGTACAGGATCATTTGTTCTTAGGACGGTAAATGTTATTAGGAATCAAGAATGGGAATGTTATCAGTGTGTTTCACTTGAACATCAAAACGAAGACCCAAAACAACTGTAGGAAGAGGAGGCATAGGGAATGTGTTAAAACAAGTAAAGAATAAAGAAATGACAGATTAGCTATGGTTTCTTTTTTTTTTTTTTTTTTAAGGAAATTAAAACAAAATGGAAAGTTTGTTATATTTTACACATTTAGGAAGGAAAAACTAGCTGACAAGAGACATTATCATCAAAGATATGGGATAGCATCCCAAAAGTCAGAGGCTTTCACATGCTAATGTAAAATGCTGCAAGACTCTGGAAGAATATAAATAATTTTAAAATAAATTGTGACAACAGAACTATCCCTGAGTGTCTGAACAGTACTGCAATGAATGGAAGAATTATTTCAGAAGTCAATGTGTATAAATGAATTGTCATCTCTTTAAATAAAAAGATTTGTATGCTTATGCAATTGTTCTATTGCTTTGACAGACCAAGGCAGTCTTGGGCAGGGAACATCATCTAGAATATATCTTAGTGCTGATGAGATATGTTAGAGTTTTATGTCACATTTGGATCCATGATAACAAATCCCTCTAAAGGCAACAAGAATGAGGATTGATTCTTTGCTTTATCTTTTATTCAATTACTTCTCTAACTGACAACCAAGAACCCTGAGCATGGGTGGGACCTGATATAGTTTTCGTATAAAAACCAAAGATTAGTAGTAATATCACCTTGATTTTAATCCTCATTGTATTCTGATTCACAGTAACCTTAGGCAAAATGTATTCTTTTTTCCTCTACTTACCTGCAAAACAAGAAGTTATAATAAATCCGAGCTGCCTCCATAAATAAATATTTTCAATATCATTTCAGCTGATAATTGAAAAGAACAAGAGTACAAAATCTATCAATGTAATGACCTGCAGAGCTTTTTATAGGAACTAAACAAGCCTTTAATGACAAAGAAAGCCCGTATGTATAATATAATCTCTAATATGTATAATATAATCTCTAACTTGATGTGAAATGGTGCTTTCCACTGATACCTAGTCATGGAAGTCTGTTATCTTAAGTAATGATTTGGCCCGAATTATTTTATTCTCAGAAATCTGAGTCTGTGATGAATCTTTAAGAGCCCCAGTTACACTCTTGTGTATGTAATTGCTGCATACAACAATGTGGAACTCAATGTCACTGGGCCAAGCTGCATTTGCTCCATTATCCAGTACAACCCAAAGGGTTCATATCTAATGAAAGTAGGATTGAATTTTGCCAGGGAATGCTAGGGTATGGACATGGACATTTCTAAACCCACAGAGTGATCTGTTCATGCTCTGAAATGCTAAAATAACTAAATACAGCACAACACCAATGACCAATCTGTGGCCAGAATATAGCAACCACATTCTTTCCCTATGCAAATCAAACCACACTCAGTGCTAAGATCCTTCTGGTCAGCTTTATTACAGGAAAAGAAAACCCACTTTTTACTGGCATTGGTCAGAAAAAGATGAAATATTCAAATTTCATCAAAAAAACCCCAAACCCCAGCACTGCTTTTCACAGAATTTCTTTTTGTCATTTTCAAAGTATTCATCTAAACAGATCTTTCCCTTTATACACACTCTTTCCTGTATCATTCTTATTTTATTAATTATATTTTTCCATACACATCATTTGTTCTAAGAGAGAAATAATTTATTTAACAAATCAGACTTGGTCTTAATTCACTTATGGTCTTGTTCTTTCTCATTAGAAGCTAAGTTAAACAATGTTATTAAAGAATACTCCTAATGTTTTTGAACTTACCTTAATTTTCCTTTTCCCTCTGCTAATGGGAAATGGTGTTACTCATTCAGAGTCCATCTGTCTAATACAAACTATCTTCTGACAATTAAAGTGCTAGGATGTCAATTCTTGTATGACATGCCCTTATCTGAAGATTAATTTGTGCAATTCATGACTGATGAGACGCATTATTATCTGCAAATTTATCACTTCTCTTACCCAAGCTCTATCTCAATCTGATCTTTGTTAAGACTTAATGAGAACGAATGCAGTTCTTAAGAACAACGGAACAAAGGTGCAAGATGGAATACATTGTGTTTAAATCATCTTTAGAGTTACCATCTGTGGGTGTTAGTATTGTTATGAATCATTTTATAACCAATCTGGAAACAAAACAAAACAAACAAAAAAGCCAGAAAGAACATTTATTATTAGATAGCTAACAGTCTGTCAAAATGTTTTCCACCTTAACACCAAAGAAGGAAAGCTTGGAGCTTAAAAGGATTTGAAACTGCACACTTATAATTATGCTATATAAAGTCAAACAAATGATCATTGACATCTGGAAAAGGGTTATTTTCATGTCTAAGAACATTAATTACACAGAATCATTGAATTGTTGTTGTTGAAAGAGATTGTTGATCAAATCTGACAATTAAAGGCAATCTATTTGATAATGCCTGTTTGGGAATTCCACAGAAAATACCTTATTGTCAACAATTTATTGTAAGAAAAATAAAGGTGACACAAGATTTTGCAAAGATAAAAATTAGCAAATCTGACACCTTATGGGCTCTTGGGGTTTTCCTGAACAATTTGCTACAGTTACTGTGTTTTGGAAGTATGGATGCTCATATGGAGCTAACACAAAAGTTGGTCCTAAACTACGTTGGTAACATGGCAATAGATTTGACCATAGTCAGTCACAGCAGTAGAATCAAGGTCAGCAGTCCACCCGGATTGTCTTGGTATATGTTCAACCTTACAGTCCGGGCAATATCATATAGTATTCATGCTTTCTGTCCCAGCCTTGCATTTAGTGAAGGCCTCGTATTGCACCTGCAGAATGTTGCATGAACTTTGTGATAGCTGAGAGATCTGAATTCCAGTTCTACTTCTTCCATGCCTTTGCAGGGCAGTTATTTCACCTTCTTCTATTTCTCCTCCCATCCTTCATCTGCCTTGTCAGTGTAGACTGCAATGTCTTTGAGAGTCTCTATGTTTTTCAGCCTGAGGTGCTGATTCCTAGAGAGTTTTTAGTATTATCACAATAAAACTAAATCACTGTGGCCAAGAGACACCAGGGATTGGAATCTGGCCTTACGTGCACTGACATATGCCACTAGAGCCATCTGCACTCTAGTGGAGTATCAATTAGACAAGATCATCCCTTACTATGCATTATATATGGCAATATACAGGCAATATTTTCTTCAGACAAACAGCAGATCTGCTTTAGGATAGAGAAAAACCTCCATTTTGTTGGTACAGACAATGTCTCTGGACATGTGATTTCTATAGTTCTTTAACCCAACTGCTTAGACCACAGAAGTGAAGAACTGCCAGAATGAGCAAAAGTCAAAAGCAAACAGAAGAAGAAATCTGCAGCCTTCTCAGTGTGGGTGTTGAGGACAGATTGAAGCTTTGCTGCAAATAAAACCCAGGAGCCTTTTCATGGGTTACAGAGAATTTTGAAGGAATCCCTGAAACAACTCTGCTATTTAGTTCTGCTTTTAGTCTTGGGAAATTCATAACTTACCAACAGCACTGCCAGGGGCAGCAGACCACATTTAATGTCACAGGGTAGTGAAAAGGCTGGGAGGGGAAGAGAAGCCTAAAACTTGTCAAAGACTTGCAATGTCTTTTCCTTCCTGTGCTGTGCATTGATCTCAACTGCTCAGATTAAAACCTCTAGCTTCTGAAAGACACCCACAACTGACATCTTCCTACTAGACTGAAAGCCAGTTGAAAAGGATGCTGCACTGTGTTTTGTTTAGTAACACAGTGATCAGAGTGGAATAGATTTAAGACAATGTCATTTACATGAAAAAACATTGATTATTTATCTAGCAGCAAAGCGTTGTTATACATCATTAAATGATAAGGACTGAATACAACACAAGGATATCTTCTCATTTCATAACACTGAACATATTTCTTATCTCTCTGACACTAGAGTAATTTCACTTTGCAAAGTTATACTCAGATCCAGCTAGTTCTAAATGCTTCGGTACATGCTTATGCATTTCATACAGTGGTTCTGTTCCAAAAATAACTGTCAAACCCTCCCACTTTAAAGAAGACACTGTGTTTGCCAAAATGCTGTATAAGGGCCAGGGGACTGGTTAATAATTTCAAACAATGATGTGGACTATTATTGCCTTGCATGGTAGCATCATAGAATCATTAAGGATCGGAAGAGACTTTGAAAATCCAATTGCCCTGCCACAACAGGACCACATAGAAGAAGTTACACACAAACAGATCCAGGCAGTTCTTGAACATCTCATGTCACTCTCATTTGATAAATGGCAGTTCAAAAGAGAGCCTTCACAGTACAGGACTGAGACTTTAGTTTGTTTGTGAAAGAGGAAGTTTAGAGTCATCCTTTTTTTTCCTTATTTCATGTCCAGAGATATGAGTAATGTCCCTGGATATCAGAAAAATGAACATTGCATTCAGCCTGATTCAGTTCAGTTGTATGAGGAAATGCAACGCTGAATCCTAAAAAGCAGCTTTGTGTTCATATTCTACTTAGTAACCCTGAGGCTGCAGTTCAGCTTGGTAGGGTTTTGGCAGTCACTGAGTCACCTTGATCAGGGTTCTGGCTGCTGCTGTCTCCTTCGTGCCCCACTAGTCCCCAGTCAGTGAGGAAAGATAAACTCTTAAAGAGACTGACTCACATGGTAGGAGGCCTGAATCATCCTTGGGGTTGACATCAGCCCTGTGGAAGACCCCATGGCCAAGAGGGACACCACAGTGAGCCACCCCTCATAAGTAAAATGACTTCTGAGAGTGAAATGGATTTTGGCAAAAAAGTGCTCCCTTCATTATTTTTTAATGAAGAAATATGTTTGTTTTCAAAGAGAAAAGATAAATAGTTGCTGTGTGGTAAGCAAAGACTGGAGAAATTAAGCAGATATACTTCAGAGAGCTCTTTCATGGCAAGAAAGGGAAATAGGTTTAAGATCATAACGGCGATACAGTAGGTTTGCTCACCTTTCACATCAAGGGTTCACTCATCTAATATTTTGTTCCTTTTCGAGTAGTAGGAGGGATTTATGTGTTATTCCATTTGCTGGATTATCTTTAAAATACCCTTTCTTACTATGCTAAATAACACCAGCCATGGTCTGCAATGACTTTCCACAGAGCTCTGTGCTATGTTTTCTTAAGATGGCTTGAATATAACTCACAGTACAAATCACAGGAAACTTCTAAGACAATGTCTTGGTTTGGGAAGACAGGTATTAAATTCTTTCAATTTAAAGGCCTTCAGGTAAGAGATTTTGGAAAAAGGAACAACAATTCTTTATTAAGAACACTAAGGAAATAACCCAACCGTACACCCCAAACAACCAGTCAGAATATAAAGTGTCCTAGGGATCCTGACAGAGCAGAATAAAACCTGTCCCAATTTCAGTCTCTC
>VZRI01013865.1:0-17698 GCA_013397515.1 Upupa epops | reverse complement strand
CAATTGAGCCGGTACCGAGGCATTCACTCCCCCACCCTCCTGAAGTTACCAAAATAAAACCATACAGCTTCCCAATTGCTTTTCAACAGATGAAAATAGAATACAAACTTCTTGCTTCTATAACCCAGGACAGTCAACCTGAGCTTAAAACAAATAAAAAATAAGTATGTTAATATCAAAACTTTTGCTTTCACTGACAATGCCATTGCAAGAGTGATCTAGGTCAAGTAAGATCTGAATGTAGCCTTCAAATGTCACCAGCAGCAATTCCCTCGAAGTCTGATGGTTTGGTGGTCCTGGACAGCGGGTGATGAGTCAATTCTTCAGAACAGTTTTTTTTCTAATATATTTTTTTCTATGTGCACTGAGTCAAAAATTTATTTGAATTCCTACATTTTGGCATAAATTAGAATTAGATTTGCTTATGTGTGAAGTCTGGAAATAGTAATTTATCAACTGTATTCAGCCTCAGTGACAAAAAACAAAGAAAAGTAGAAAAAGGTGGTATCATAGTATTGAGATGAACTAACCCTGAAGATGTATATTTCCATCTTTCAAACATGCTTGCTTTGTTCAATCATAGCTAATGCCCACCCAGCAAATAGAGAAATCTAACAAGAGTGACCACTACTGCTTGTCCTGGCTTGGTGAACAAAAACTGAGGAGTGTGAGATGAAATAGTAAACACTGCACAGCAGTGGGTAATACCAGATTAGCACCATCTCACATCCTTCAATGAACCCCTAACCATCTGAAAATAGTTCTCTTCTGAATGCCTACATGAGATTGCAGCTTAGTACAGCAACAGGCTCATGAAAACCAAAAGCTGGTGTGCAAGCATCACTGTTAAACCTCTATGTTTTTGTCACCTCTGGATTAGGAACACTTCATACATCTTTGGATTCATTTTAGCAAAACTGATCCAAGATGAAGATTTTGTGATATTTTGTCTTTCCCACAAACATTCCGAAAGACAGTGTGTGGAAGGCACTTTTTAGCCAAAGAGAAAGGCAAATGGGAATTAGCATTATTGTTGAGAAGTCAGATTTTTAAAGGTTTCTTTTTCCTAAATATATGCAGAACATAATCCATAATTAATAACAGACATTGGATACTTCAAGGAGGGTTTTGGTTGGTTTTTTTTGTTCTGCTGGGGTTGGAGCATACACCTATGGTAGGTAAACTACATATGTGTATAAATGCCCCATTTTAAAAGTTCTATTCTAAAACACTTTAAGATACCTTTCCCATTAATTATTAAGATGAAAAATTAAACAATCGTTTGGCTCTTACTGGACATATCAAATTCACTGACTAATTTAGAGCCAGGTGGAGTTAAAAAAATGCACAATTCTTTTGTCGGTACATGAGCAAATGCTAACAAACAGAGAAGACTTTGTAAACTACACTTCTGTATAGTTGACTGAAATTTAGGGTGCCAAAAAGTTTGCCATCCTCTGTTTTTCCTGTCTAATGACTGTAATGTATTCAGAGAAAAAAAATGAAAGAAAAACAGATAGACAGATAAAATAGGTCTTTTCCATCTCTGAAAATTCTCTGCTCTTTGAAGTCATGCACACAGTCATGTGGTAATGTCATTTCAATAATGACAGCTTTTCTGTCAAAATCACAGCCTTCATCACTGTTGTCCGCAAGTGTAGCGGTATGTGGTAGCCTTGTGTTAAATACTGATAATCTACCAGAGTGTCTTCAATTCCAGAGTGCATCCTCTGTTAGGCAATCAAAACAACATCCAAATGGTTAATAGGAAAACATTTTGCAGAGACCTCAACAAGCAAAGGGCTTACGTACTGGTTAGAACTGTTCATGGCAGAACTGAGCCAAGCACAAGTAACTAGCCATAGAAGAGCAGCACACTGGGTGCTGCCAGCAAGCAGTGCCAGGGTAGTGGAGTGTGCACAGTAAATTGTCAAACACATTCTGGGAAACGTAAAAGACTGGATTCTGCCCCATGTACCACCAGGCCAATTAATCAGGGACTGCTTGACAAGTCATGAAAAGTAGATAATGTGACAAGGGGTGGGGGGGGGTGCAGAAATAAAAATAATCAGAAACTGTCATTGTGCCAAATCAATCAGAATTTGTAGGCTGGATCCTGAAATTCACTTGGCTATATGTTAAAAAAAGAGGGATGAATCTTTGGACTGTGCCAGTATGTTAACTCTCTGGTCAAAGGTGCTAAAAAAAGGTTAAATCATATGAATATAAGAGGTGACATTCAAATGTAGTATTTAGGATTGAAATGTGATACTCTTTAAATTATGAATATTGACATGCTTTAAAGTACACAAGGATTTCTTTCTTATTTGTCAAACACCAAAACAATGCATTGTAATAAGCTGCTGTTATCAGACCTATGGCTTCTGAAAATTGCTGATGTGAAGAATTTTGATTAGAATATCTGTCTCCTGTGCAATATATATATATTCCTCTCCACAAAATCATTTAAGGCAGTAGTTTTATACTAATTTGTTGCATCCAAAAAACTTACTTTCAATTCAGTTTCTATTCTGAAAAAAAAAGAAAAAAACCCCAACCATTACCCAAAAAAAACCAGAAGTTAAATAGCAAGCACTGAGATGCTAGAAATTCTAGCATTTTAAGTTGAATTTTTGCCTTTATTTCCATGTAAAAGTCAGTTTCCCTTTCCACTATTTGACATTTGTCAGTTAATACAAAAAATATATGAACAGCAACACCTTTCACACATTTCTATCATGTTTCATACTCAAATTGCTCTCATCTTCAACTATTTCAGAATATGGAAAATACTGAAATGCTAAGGATGCAGTTGTTAAGTTTCTCCTAAACTGGACACAAATGCTGAGTATAGAAATATGTGAGTTTAGATCCAGTTGTCTGGTTTCTTTCAAACTTGACATTCTGAGTCTTGAGGAAAATTATTTCAGCGCTTCCAGTCTTTCAGCCACTTAAATTTGGTGAGATAGTGATATTTTTTAAAAGGAAAATTCTTTGCACATATTTTAATAAAACTGTCTAGGAACAATCCTCACACTTTTTGAATTTCTTAAGCATTTTCCTGCACTGTTTGCCTAACCCATAGTATACTACATGAAAAGCAAAAAATAATCTCCAATATTAAAACAGCTGGGTACATACTTAGTATTCTGCATAGCACCTCAGCCACTTGAAGCCTTCAAAAGAAATAAGACTATTCCTTAATATAAATGCAGCTAGGCTTATGCACAGATCTGTGTTTCAAGTCTGGGTGGTTAATAATTTTTTATTTGTCTTAATCACATTTTTAATTGAAACATGCAAGAAAAAAAATAATGTTAGGTTCATTCTTGAATAATTCTCAATCATCTTAACTTAAAAAAATAAATATAAGACCTCCAAACACTTATCTTTCAATTGAAACCAAGCATGTTTTGTTGTTTGTTGAAATTGAAAGTTCCAGTCCCTCAAATTTATTCTGAGAAAGTTATGAATGTGTGAAAAGAGAGGGGAGGGAATAGGCTAGGACTGACTTATGAATGCCATATTGTGTAACTAAATTTTGTTTCTTTCTGTTATTACATAATGTTGCTCATTCCTTGCAGATTAACAAATAAAGAAAAGATGCATACTACAAAGATTCCAGGCTTTCCAAACTACATATTATACACACTGCTTATGATTGCTTTGATCTTTTCAATTTCAAAATTGTAAGTCTATTAAAGGTTTAGTATACTAGGAATAAGGAGCTAATCTTACATTAAAGTGATTTGACTCACAATAATATGTGAAATGTTGATATAACCCTATATACAATTTATTTAGATGCCATGCAAATACCTCTGAGATGGTGGGCTCACTTTTCAATAACTAGAGGGAATATACTTGAGTCTGATAGCTTTCTTCTGTGAAGAAGCCAGCAGGAGGGGTTTAACCTGAGACATGGGCAACATCAAATAAATGAACTTCACTGAAATGTCCACGGCCATCCCTTTCACTGCAATTAGCTTGGCCTGTTACCTAGGCAACACTCCACAGAAATAAAGAATATAACAAACAGAAAGTGCCCACCAAAGCTAACCATGTTAGGAGTTGCTAATGCAATGTTCTTGGTAGAATGAGCCTGATTTCTGTGTAGACAAAGTTTTACTATCATCGGTTCCAATAACTTTTCTACAGTTCCTTGCAAGAAGTCAACTCTTTTGTGATCCACAAGATGAGAATGTCTGACTCAAGTGACTGCCAGGATGTGCCTGATATGTATCAAACTGAGTGCAGAAATCACAGAATTATATAATTCACTGAGGGTAATTCTCCTACTCAAGCCCTAGTGTCAATCCTTCACGTTAACCAAAGAATAAAATAATTCCTTAAGGGATGTGTGGTCTGATATCTAGTGAATGGACAACCAAATTGTTTTATCTCTTCTAGTCCCATCCCATAATTAGGATCTGATCCCACAAGTTGTTGAGCAGTCTAGCATACTGACTTAAAACATATAAGAGGGCTTTTCTTGTTTTTTGCCTGATTAGTCACACCTATCAGAACCAAACCTTAAGTCTTATCTGAAGAAAAGTTAAAAACCTGCCCTTTGCTCTTGCATGTCTCAGGTTCTAAAGCAAACTGCAAACATGCTGGGAGTTAATTACACCAATTCCATTTGTCTTTCTTCCATCTAGTGAGTTTATTGTGTGATCATAAACAAAGAAGTCTTTCAGGCTCCCTAAACTCTATCTTCCCACACAACGGTGAGCATTTGTGTAGACACAGAAGCCAAAGTCATTGTGGTGAGCAACTGGTTTTGTTTCTCCCTATGCAATGGTAAAGTGAGAGAAAACCCAAAAGAATTAATGTACTTCTAAGCTCTTATTTCCCTGTGGGGAAAGTACTCTTGAAAAATAATATTTTGTAAATATTTTGTCTTTCTGTACTATATTCTACTGTATATATTTGATTAAGATGCCATTTTCTATGACTGTTTACTTTTAAAGTATAAAATTAAATACATGGTTGAAATTTAAGGATTTTGTTTGTTTGCTTGGTTGGTTGATTGACTGGTCCTTAGTAAACATGTTTGTGATGGTCTGAGACATAATAAACACATGATATGTCATCACTGCATTACAAAGAAGCAAATAATCACCATTATAACTTTCATGTGTTTCTACTCTATAAACATGTTACAGGATTTGAATATTTCTGAATTCACTGAATGTAATATTTTGATAAATAACAAAATCATTACTAAGTAACTTGATAAGATTAGTTTCAAGTTGGGAAAATATCTGTACAGATTTTTACAACAAAAAGTAGTTAAAGACTCTGTATTTAAATGGTCTGAAATGTTGTTACAGGACAGAAAGTCAGTGTACTGTATTAATAAGATAGTGCTGAAGGAATAACTTCATAGGAAGTAAGAAACAGCAGTAGAGGGACTATTTTACTTTATGATTAGAAATAGCAGGAGCATTTATGCAACACCAAAATCTCCTTCCTCCAGTTGCTACATATGCAAACTGCAGGTCCTTCAAGGTCTCAATGAAACAAAGGCATGGTACTCTTCCCATGACCTAATTACTGGAAAATAAAGAGATGTTTTTGAGAACAGAAATGTTTTGTTCTTGTGTGTTTCTAATCTACAAAATTTTGGAAAGATTAATTTTCTGCTTTCTGCCTCATTTTTACTATTGGCAATATTTTCAAGGGTTTTTTTTCCACATTCCAAATTATTTAACAAAATTCTGCAGCCAAGCCTTTTGAGATGCTTTCCTTATTGTCAAAAACATATTCTATATTTAAGGCAACACAAGCTGAAAGTTTGATTTTAAATTTGAAAATAGGAAAATAATTCTAAATTTAAATCTGATTAAAGTTTGTCAGAGTTAAAAAAAGAATTGCCAGCATTGGCATATGAAGGTAAAATCTTGTGCTTAATCTGTTCTTGCACTTGAAGTGAGGGGGATTTTACATTACATGTGAGATGCCAGTTCACTGTTGTATTTAGGTTGTGTTTGGGTGACCTACAGGAGGTCTTGAAGACATGTTTGTGAGTGGAGCATGTTTTCACCTTGTTTTTCTCCAAATGGAATAAAGCCCAAGCGTCAATCCTTTCTGGTGAGGCTTCACCTCAAATACTGTGTTCAGTTTTGGGGCCTGCATTGCAAGAAGACATTGAAGTGCTGAAGCATGTCCAGAGAAAGGTAACAGAGATGGTAAAAGATTTAGAGTACAAGTCCTGTGAGAACTAGTGAAGACACCGGCTATTTATGCTGGAGAAAAGGAGATGGAGAGGAGACCTTATCAATCCCTACAACTTCCTGAAAGGAGATTATAGATAGGAGGGGATTGGTCCCTCTACAAAGTAATATGTGATAGGGCAAGATTAAATAGATTCAAATTATGCCAGGGTAGATTTATAGTGGATATTAAGAACAATTTTGACAAAGAAATTGTTGTCAAGCCCTGGACAGGCTGCCCAGGCAACTGGTGGACGTCCTGTCCATGAAGGTATTGAAAAGGCATGTTGCTGACTCTTAGGCCCATGGTTTAGTGGTGACTTCTCAGTGTCTGGTTAATGGTTGGTCTCAATGATCTTAAGGGCTTTTTCTAACCTAAGTGGGTCTATGATTCTCTACTATCAAATAGTGGTCACAGAATCACATAGTTTTGTGCATTTTTACCTATTAGCATCATCAGTCACTGGAGTAATGACTGTTTAAGGCAGACTTTCAAACCTCTGCTATTTTAAGACTGTCCCATGAGAACAGCCTCATCTGCAAAACATCTAAGGAAGAAGTGACTCTCACATTGCCTGAGACCCTTGAAGCTGGTTGAAAGGAGAGAATAGCAAGTAAAATTCAATAAGGAACATATTTTGATGAAAATGTTAATAAGCAAACAATAGGCCTTTCATCACCTTCTGGATTCTGATTTTAAAAGTGGTTTAGTCTGAACTGTGACTGGAAAGGTTCTTGTCTGTTTCAGAGCCATACAGCTTTATCAAGCTCCCTAGAGAATTAGAAGGAAGTTGCTGGAATGGTTTGAATTAGAGCTCAAGGTGGAAAACTCTGATTCTTCATGGCCGGGCAGCACAGCAGGATCTCAAGGAGCTGGTATTTAATCACAGGGTTTACTTGGTCTTAATACCAATAAAAGTTAGATTTCCAAAAAAAGAGACAGTCAGAAATAGAAATGGAACATATCCTTGGCTCTCTAAAATCACCATCTTCTCAACAGAGTAGGGAAAATATTACTGAGCCAGGTCATGTCTGTGTACAGTTCTGCCATATCTGCCCCATGCATGAGACACTAAGCTTCACAGAATGGTAAAGCTTATTTTTCTCCACAGTGCACCTCATTATCCTACTATATTGATTGTAGACACCAAGAGCCCCAGAATGAATTTACCAATTTGGGTTGTCACTACCTCAGGTACTTCTAGTCCCTTGCTATATGTTTTCAATAAAATTGTCATAATTTAAAGCAAAGAAACTATAGCATTATGATTCCTCCATGGTTAAGGGACAAATACTCAGTGCTTTTCTCTTGGGTGACTTAGGTAAATTTTAATGACTGCTGAAATCCATCAAAACATAGAATTCATAACACCCCACAGAGGATGGAAATATCATCTTAAGGATGTAACTTTGCAGTGCTGTCTAAGGTCTGAGGGACTTGTAAGTTCACTTTCCTTTATTTTTCCAGGTAATAGATCTGTGGTATGTCAGAAAAAGAAGCAAGATTCTTTCACTTGGGACTAAATAACTTCCACATAAAAATCAAGTGAAGCCTCAAGACCTTAGGATTGCTTATGAGTTCTTATAGTAGGATGCTCTAATACAAAAATATGTGCACATATGAACAAGCTAAGATTATAAACAAGTAAACAAGATACATTTTGCATCATAACTTCTCCATGTGCAATGCAGAGTCAACACATTCTCTACTTCATCTAGTATGTCTGATGAATCATTTGAGTTTAGCTCTTGGAGACAAGTCAAGTTGGCATTGGAGGTGGGTCTCTGCAAAGAAGCCTAGCATGTGTCTGTAGTGCTTTGCAAAAAACATGATTCTTATGATGCTGTAGGGTCATCTCTCCCAATAGTCTCTATACAATACCAGCAGAAACTTTTTTCTTCCAAATTCAAGATTCAGTGCAGACCTACCTATACATTCAAATACAAAACTTTCAGAAATTACTGCTAGATACAACAGGTTATAACATAAAGATTCCATGTCTTATAAAAATAATAAGGAAAACAAGAACCCAGCTGTTTTAACAAGTTTCAGATGCCTGGCTTACAATTCTGCAAGGGAGTGGATCTGATTTAGGCTAATAGCAGCAGGTTTCTGTATAAAAAAGGACACATCAACAACAATTTTATCAGACCTTCAGTGTGTTTTCATAATCACATGCCCTTGTTCCTATGATGCAGTGTCTTTTTTGTCGTGTTTTTTTTTTCTTTTTTCTTTTTTTCAATAGTTTAGCCATGGTTAACGCTCCTCAACAGACAAAACTAAAAAGAAGTCATTGTAGTTTATATATGTAATTCAGTAACTACTGAATGATGGGCATGACATAGAAATCACACTGGAAGCTAAAAAATTAGAATGAGTGAAAAGACCAGGAAAAAAACCCTCTTAGAAATATGCCTATTGAGATCAAATATTTCTGATCAAATTTATGTTCCAGGCTGAGTTTGTGGTCTTATTCTAGGTGAGGTACTGTCAGGCTACTGATCTCTCTCCCTCTGAGAAGACCTCAATTTGACCAGAGTTGGACCTGCTCCCACATCACCTTTAAATGATTACTCCAATGAAAATTTCAGCTTCTAGACTTTCAACTTCAAAGTAGAACCAAGTAAAGAATATCCAGTTATACTGAGTAGCCAAGATAAAATTGTTGAAGAAACTCTTCTCAGTGTCCTTGAGTGTCGAATACTTTTCTTCTTGTTGCCCAAATACATAATCTTTATTAAACCACACGGCACTTTCATCACAGCCATTGCTGTTCTGGTAACAAGAACACCGTCTCTAGAGCCTTTCACTTTTTACCCAGATTTAAGCAGAGGTCTACATACCCTCTGCTTTGGCAAATGAAGACATTTCACAGGTTCTGAGTCACTTTCATGCTGTGAAATATCTGTGGGTGACTCTCAGGCCACCACTTCACACATATTGTTCAGTTCAGATCATCACTGCTGAACCTGTCCCAGACAGTTTCAAAATCATTCAGAATCCCAAACCTTCAAAGCCTCAGTAGTGAATGAAAGTTGAAATCATTCGATCACACCTATTAAAGGGTGAGTTTCCTGGCAATTTTGCATTTCTTATTTTTCCAAGGAAAGGATGAAGCATGCTTCTCTTCAATCCCCCTGAGACTGACAAAGAAATTAAGTCTCTGTGCATATGTGTGCTAAACTAAACCCCCACTTTGGGGCCTAAGTTATCCCTGTATGATCTCTATAAGCAAAAGACAGGCACTTGCAGTGTAGGATTGCTCCCAGTCCGAGAAAAATTGTCCAAAATAGATAGTTTGACACGTCTTTGCAAATGCCTGTGCTTGTGTGACAGCATTTGAATCTCTGCTCCTCAGTTAAGCCATTTTAACTCTAGTATTATTATACTGCTTTACTTCACAAGACTGTCCCTCAGATTGTTCGCAACTGCTTTGAAGGTAGAAGAGTTATGACTCAGAGTGTGTGATTGTGGCCTCCTTCTAATGACAGGGGATATCACTTTTGGTTGAAGTGCTAAATAAAGAACAAAGACGTAAGCAAAAAAATACTATGCATTCATTTGACTGTGAAATATTGAAAGTATCCTTGGTGTTTCAGATGGGGAAAGGTTTCTTCATCTCTTTTCATAATTGTCCCTGTCAATTCTGCATTTTAGCAATGAACCTGATGAGATACTGCAATGATCAATTTGTTTCAGCTTCAGAATTCAAGAATAAAATTGAAATTACCTCATCATAAAGAATGGATTTATAATCTTGGCCGTTATACTTTACCACAACAGTTTTCTGTTGAGAAGTCAAACTGTTTGTCCACTGAATTGCTTCACCTGTTCAATTATTGGCTTTAATTCAAATTTAGAATTATGTAAAAGAAAGAAAAATCTTGGGAAATACAGTTGCTTTTGCTTTCTAAGCATCTATTGTAATGAAATCAGGTGTTTTAAGGACAACTATATTCAGTGTCAGTAACAAAGTACAAGGAATGTTGTATATTTCATCCTATATATATAAGAAGGAAAAACAAATTCACATGAGAGAATCAGAGAAACAGAGAGAGAATGAGGAGGAAATTGATATCTCATTTAAAAGCAACAAAAATCTCCACACCAAATGTAATTCTTCAATTATTTATCTTTCTTCTATTTTCATTTATTCATGCTGAAAAAGGGTTATGAAACAAATGTGCTACAGAAATCTAAAACCATAAAATCACAGAATAGTTTGGATTGAAAGGGACCCTAAACATAATCTATCTCCAAATATGCCTCCTTGGGCAAGGATACCTTCCACTAGACTAGGCTGCTCAAAGTCCAGTAATGCAGCAGCTCTGGAAAACCTGTTCCTATGCCTCATTAAAGCCATCAGTCAGTAAAAAAAAAATCCTTGTTTTTTGCAATCTAAATCTACCCTTTTTGATTATAAAACCACTGCCCCTTTTATAGTCACTACAGTCTCCAGAACAAAGTGTTGCTACTCAACATATCCAGAGGAAAACAAACAGGCAATGTAGCATTAGCTGCAACAGCAAAGTCTCTCTCAATTTTTCTTAGAAAACTCCTTTTATATATTGAAGGCCTAAAATACTATCTCACCAGAACCTTCTTTTCTCCAGGCTGAACAACTGATAGCAATCACAAATACCTTTACTTTTGATCAAAACAAATTGAAATCAGAAGAGCAGAAGAAATTTAATTTTAGTTTTTTGAGAATTTCTGTACTCTTTGGTAAAAATTACATTTATCAAACATACATAAACATATCCTCTCCTCATTTTTGTTCTTCATTGAAACAAAGATTAAGGTGCCAATGTTTGCCTGCCTTTATTTCTTTATAAATGATTCATAGTAACATGTAGACAGCAAGTGTAGATTATGTGAGAATGAAAATCTTACATAAAAGAATGAAAAGTACAATCATAAAAATTGTGTTTGGCATCAGCACTTGTCACAGGAGTGTAGTTAGAAACAGGTGGGAGGTTTTGTGGTAACAGTAGGGGGAAAAATGAATTCTAAAAAATAAGACAGGGTTAGTAACTATCTGGAGAAAAGTGGGTTATTTTTAGATCTGGGAAGTGCTGTGTTACTATTAAAGTTTAAGGCTTAAACATTGCTTTCATGTAAAAGGTTAAGTTCTCAAATCCAAATTTTTACACTGCCTCCTTACACATATAAAAGTGACAACATTATAAAAAAAAGACATTAGTTTAGGTGCAATAATTAGCACATTTCCATAGAACTGCTCAGGTTAGAAGGAACCTGAGAGATAGTCTTTTCCAACCTCTCTGTCACGGCCAGGGACTCCTCTCAACTAGACTCATCCAACCTGTTCTTGAATGCCACCAGTGAGGGGACATCCACAACATCTCTGGCAATGTATTTCAGACTCCCAACCCTTGTACTGAAGAATTTCTTCCTAAGGTCTAGTCTAAACCTCCTCTCCTTCCTTTTAAATTTACTAAGATTAATTTTTTTTTAATTTTTTTTAGCACCAATCATTTCATATTGCTGGAATTGAATTAAGGTCTGTGATAAATACATAACAGGTAGAACAAGATACTTATTCTCCACTGTCTATTATTGACAGGGATAATTTTCAGGTATCTCTAAAATTGATGTTTCCATGTCATTCACCTCTGTTTTCCTATCCAGAAGACTGGGCTTTACCAACCATGGATGGCACAGAGAAGCATGACCTGCAGTTTCAGCTGCTGCAATGAGAAATCAAATGAAGCATTCAAAACAGTTTGGAACACCTGGGGCTGGGAGAGGGAGGCTCCAGCTATAAGTTCCCTCTTTTATCAGAAGAGATGGGTGATTTCTTAAAGTGCATCTCTAGCAGATGGGCAGTTATGGGTTTGGTTTAACTGCCAAGTGCTATCCAAAACCAAAAAACAATTGCTATGTTGTATTTCCATGGACACAGTGTGACAGCCACTGTGGGCAGGCAGATGAAAGAACTGTGGACCTTCAGTGATGGAAAAATGGGAATTTAAAAGATGTTTACAAGTAAGTACTGTTTAGGCTAATAATCCTACTCCAAACATACCCCTGCTCTAAGACCACCTATAGTCAGTGCCTCAGTTGCAAGTAGGCATTTGTATTCTTCAAAGAGTAACACTAAGATGTGCCCAGTTGGCTATTTTTTGCTAACAACAAGCTCAGCATAATGTACTGTATGGACCGTATGAACCTAATTGTAGCATTAACGTTTCTTGGATTGAGGTCCCCAGTGCACTATATAACATAAGAAAGTGCAAGTCTTTGACTACAGATGATTGATTTGTGGGTAATAGCAAGATGAACTAGATAACAGTGTTTTTCTCACCTCTGAGTTCTTACAAAAGTTCTGCAATGTTTCTATTTCATGTGTGGGGACTCATGAACAATTTTTTCCTGTGAAGAGCCATTGACAGAAACATGGGTGATTTAGCTGGCCAAGAAGGACTGAGTTCCATTTGAATTTAAGTCATGATTGGTGTTGTGGTTAAGTGAAAGTCCTAGAGGTATCTAATTTCATCAGAACATTGTAAAATGAAATGTTCTTGAGGTGCTTTTTTTCTGTACTTTAGACTCATAGAGAGCCTATACCATTCACTTGGGCTAGATACTTGAATTTTGAGTATCAGAGGAAAAATGTAGTCTTTCCCACTTAGAAGGAAAATTAGCCCATATAAAGTGATTTGACCATGAAAAAAAAAAGCAATTAACAATTTATGGGCATCACATTAGTTTTTTTCTGGAGTATACCTCAGCTGAGCTGAGCTGAGCACACCTCAGCTTTTGTCTGGAGAAATATGGCCAAGGCTGATCATGCATTTACCAGAAAATGAGTTTGAAATAATAAGAAGAAAGCAGAAAGAGGTTTTTTAAGTCTAGCGATGAGTACAGTGGTCTACAAATACTTTTCAGATTTTAATGCAAAAGAGAGTTAACGCACAATGTTATCATAAATAAGGATAAGTTGTCCATGAATACATTTATTCTGGAAATAGGAATATGATCATATGTTTTAGCAAGAGACTGACCTATATAAAGCAGGATTCACCATACAATTCCCTGTGCCTATGATACAGGCTGTGCAATCTCCTTAGCAAATCATGTCTCATTATACATGACACATCCTTCTTGATTCACATTAGCCACAGAATGCTAGTTTTTGCTGACTGCATCTTTCTCTTAAAAGACATTAAAAGGGGTGAGGGAAATGAGAAGAAAACCCTTAACTGTAAAAGTAGGAAAAGAAAAAAGATTACTGCAATGTGTCCGTGTGTGCTCATTTACAGATGTTCCTAACACTAAACATGGTGTAAAACATTTAGTCAGAAATGGACTAAGACATCAGTCTGGAACTGAAATTCAATTTTTTTTATCTGTCTCACAGTTCTTAATGGATTTGAGATTTTTTAGCTTATAAAGTATCTCAGGAAATGCATTGAATGCCAAGACAAAACCCACAGTCAACCACCTTGCCTTATAACAACCTTGTCTAAGAGCTGTGTCAGACATGTGCTAAAAGTAATTGTCCTGTTGTTTAAACTGAGAACAGGTAGATGCTGAACAAGGTCTCAGAAGTTCATTTGTTAGTCTCAATGGCTCCAGCTTAGGACAAGGTATTGAATTTCTAGGCCATAAAGACCAAACACTTAGTCTTTGACCTAGTGACTAATCCAGTTACTCCTTGGAAGAACATCCTACCCAGAGGCATATCTTGAAAGGGAGTGTCCATGCTAATCAGTGCAATAGCATGACCTACATCCTACTGCAAAAATCCATGTATGTGAAATATCCCTGTGATGCCTTGGGCACTTCAGAGGTTAAAATAAGAAACATATTTACTTAATAGTTAGCTAAAGCTCTAAGAAAAGCTCTTGTAACTATAAAAGCTCCCAACCTCTTTTCCACCCCGCTTCTTGCCTCTTCCCTCTTAAACTACAAAGAGAACACATAACCAAATACTGGCTTAAGGCACAGAACAGCATCTTGCAAGATCTTTTGGAGTTATGTGATGAGATGCAACTTACTGTCCCAAAGCTGGTAAAAAGTGAATTGAGAGACCAAAAGAGAAACCAAACAAATTTCAGCAGAGCAGAGACTCTTGCAGATGTGACTTAAGGCAAAGTAACAATACTTGTACCAAGCAGAACAGGGGTCCAAAGCCTATTCAATACACCCTGATAACAGTGTCAAGATATATGCCTGAGTACCATGAACAAGGGCCAGACAAACAGGTAATTTTATAGGTGAATACCACAGAAGATTCTGTTTATAGATACAACTAGCTCTGATTCTCCTAAGGACTGCCTTTGATTTGCATTAATTTGTTAAGAAGAAGCCAAGCTTTAGCATAGAACACCTTTTTCTCAATAACAATAATGCATTTTGGAAGTATTTTTTTTTTTAAGTAATAAAAAAACTTCTCAAAAATCTCAGCAAGAGAGTAATATTTTGTTGTTGCCCACAGAAGGTAGAAGTAGTGGATTCCTAGGACTTGCTCCATGTACTCTTCCAATATTATTTCCAGTATTCCCAGACAGACACAGCAACATTCCCCCTTAGTGCATCGATGGGGAGATTTTAAAAGGCTCCAAATATTTACATAGCTTTCCTACCTCCAAGTCAGAGAGAATCAAAAAACTTTACTCTTTTACCATCCCTGAAAGACAGGAAGGACAGTGTTGTTCCGATAAAATTGCAAGTGGAAACCAAAGCTATGTAGAAATTATGTTAAAAATTGTTCACTAAACTAGGGTAAAAAAACCCTAAGTAATCTAACAAGCAAGAATGATCTTCCTTATTCTTTTCACAGAATCAGAGGATGTTTGTTTGTAAATGCCCTTAAAGATTTTGTGATCATCTAGATTCTCTGAACTTTGTCCAGTTCTGGGCCCCTCAGTTCAAGAAGGACACAGACCTGCTGGAGGGAGACCAACGTAGAGCAACGAAGATGATGAAGGAAGTAGAACACCTCTTTTATGAGGAAAGGCTGAGGGAGCTGCGTCTCTTCAGCTTGGAGAAGAGGAGGCTGAGGGGTGACTTCATTAATGTCTACAAATATGTGAGAGGTGAGTGTCAGGAGGATGGAGCCAGGCTCTTCTCAAAGTTCTCTGGTGATAGGACAAGGGACAATGGATGCAAGCTGGAAGATAGGAGGTTCCATATAAATATCAGAAGGAACTTCTTCACATTGGAACAGTCTGCCCAGGGGGGTTGTGGAGTCTCCTTCTCTGGAGATGTTCAAGACTTGCCTGGATGTGTTCCTGTGCAACCTGGTGTAGGTGATCCTGCCGTAGCAGGGGAATTGGACTAGATGATCTTTTGAGGTCCCTTCTGATCCCTAATGATTCTGTGATTCTAAGATTCTCTCATCCTGAGATGGCCAGGGGCACATTTCACTAGACCACTTTGCTCAAATCCTCATCCAACCTGGCTTTTCATAGTCTTTCATCTATTGCAGTATTTGGTGTATAATAATCTCAAAATACAACCTATTCCTCGAAGACAGAACTTTTGTGTTTCAAACCACTGTGTACTTCCGTATATAATCATATATATATATATAATGTTAATACATGCAAATACTTTAGTATAAGAGCATTATTTCTGTGTCAGAGAGAGAATTGAACTTCTCTATAATTTATTACTTTAATTTTTATTTTATTATCATACAATCAATGTCTTCCCTCTGCATACCTTGGGAAATTAATGAAGCTGAGCTGAACAGGGAAGAGTTAAAAGCACTGCTGACATTGACCTTGATTAGTTAAAATCACACACAGATGATATCATAATGGGATTAGGATTTGGTAAATTAAAAACATATCAATAATTTATAAGGAATTATACATATTCCAATTATAATATGGATTGAAATTAAGGGAGAAAAACAGTTCTTTTTAAAGCTGGTCTTCATACTAAAGCAATCATTTAAAGAAGGAAAGAAATAAGCAGACAATTTAAAAAGAAAAAAAAAAAAAAACACAACAAAAAAAGAACTTGAGGTTGTTTTAGGGTATCATGGGTTAAAGAAAGCAAGGAACCAAACAAAACCCAAAAAGAAAACATCAAAAGAGAGGTAAAGAACTGTCCACCTCTGTCATCCTTGTGTTTCACCGTTTTTCCTTGACTCATGAAATACCACACATCTTTATCAGTTTTTCTATGAAAACAACCTCCTCTAGGGGCCATAAAAATTAAACATAACTTTATAAGGCACTTTACTGTTTATGCTTTATTATTTCAACAACTCGCTTCTTTTGCTGTCAGAAAAGAGTATAAGAACAGTCAGATGAATTAAAAAAGGAGTAAAGATAAAAGGAGAAAATAGTGAGCAGTCAGATGGATGTTACCTGGCCAAGCCCTCTTATACTGCAGTAGAACTGTTTACATGTTAAGCAAATGTTGAAGCATTTATCTAGACCAAGATCTGAAAGAGGTCAAGGTGTGATGTAAAACTTATTTAAGTCAGCAGGAAGACTTCCATTGATTTCAATGGCTATCAATAAACCCTAAATTTGACATGCTACATAACAAAAGCACAGAGACAAAAGTGCCAATAAATATTTGCAGACTTGGAAGTTCATCCTATAGTTCATATTTAAAAACATTAAGGGCATTTCATCTGCACAAATTTCTTTTGCAAGCTGCAGTTAGAAAAACACCTCTCCTTCCTCTTCCTGAGAACAAACACATCACCCTGTGATGCTCATGCATCTTCTGTCTTTTTACATTATTTCAGGTGACTTCTCTGTTACTCAATCATGTGAGATAGCCAGAAAGATAAATGGATTTGGGGAGAGCAAAAAAGAATACAGTAGTATTCTAATCTGTGTCCTGGGTTTCTCTCTGTTATGGTTTTTTTTATTTTTAATTCCCCATTTAAAGCTTACTTGACAACTGCATTTATTTCATGTTGCAGTTGCTACAGGTTAGCAATATTGTTTTATCAGGAAACATTTATCTTCAGGAAGAAAGTTATTCTACTGCAGGAGATATCCAAGGACAAATAGAAAGGAGACTATTTCCAGAGGGTAATATTAATGTCCCTAATGCTATAAAAATAAATGAAATCTGATTAACACCACTAGGAAGAAGTCAGTCATAGCTTATATATAAAGTATAGTTGCCTTGATTAGTATTATTTTTTGGCAGTTCAAGGCAGCATATTAAAAGACACGATGGCATTAAAACTATGAGAAATATCTTAGTGCTTTGGCATTATAAATAGAGCTTAAAATCTGGGAACCTGGAGAGCTTTTAAAATCAGCTTTTCTGCAGTGAGAGGGAAGTAACACTGCACATTCCCATGTCACTGAATATAAAATGACACATGCACATAGGGAAGGTTTGGCTACATAGCAATATGGGTTGTATGGCAATACAGGCTTTGATCACTTGTTGCTGGACTTATCTGAGGGACATTCCAAATGTCACTCTACTTTAGAACACTCTAACATGCTCCAAGAGGTATCACAGTAATGATGAG
>VZRI01013864.1:1742-33158 GCA_013397515.1 Upupa epops | reverse complement strand
TTTAAAGCCTTCTGAATGAGCCCTGCCAATTCTTCCCCCAGAACCTTTTATCCCCTCTGGGGTAAACCTCTCTCATGTGGATCTGTAAGATCTGGTGTCTTATTAATTATTAAAGATTATTAAAGAACCCAAAGCCCTGCCTGTAACATCAGTCTTGTAGCCAGATATTTATAGACTGGGTCCTTCTATTCCAGCCTGTGTTCTCACCCCAAAGTGGAAATAGTGAAGAAAACACAGTTTGTGCCCCAGACTCTTTTACCAAATGTCTCAAGGCCCTGTAGTCCCTCTTCATTCCCCTTAGGTCACAGATCACAGCTTCCTCCCCACCCATCTGGAACATCAGCAGTGGGCAATAGTCATCTGATCTCACCAGGTTAGGGAGCATCCTAGTGATATCCCTGCTTCGGGCTCCAGATAGACTGCAGACTTCCCTGTGATGAGGGTCACCTCTGCATATTGAGCCCTCAGTCTCTTTCAGGAGCGAGTCTCCAATATCTAGGACCCTTCTCTTCTTTGTGGAGGAGGTTGTCATATTATTGGAAGATTTTCAGGATTTATATGACCTTGCTAGGGCCTCCGCTGTGGGTTCTCTTACCTATATATCCTTATTGGACTGGCTGTCTTCCAGTAGGGCCTCATACCTGTTACTGAGCGGCAACTGAGAAGGTGAGGCAGACAGGGGTAGTGCTCACATAACTCTTCACTAGGCTCCACTCACCCCTTCTACTTGGGCTTCTGTCCTCCCTGTGAGAGGTGCAGGATACTTGGTTCTCTTGTTTCTGGGTCTTATTTGGCTGTTGTGCAGACTGGCTCCACCGGTCTACCTCTATTTTAGCCTCTCCGATTCTCCTAAGCCTTTCTACTTCTTGCCTTTGCAACCTCACCTTGCAGCTGTGCCACATGGTTAAGCAGATAATCTACCTGCTCACATCATACACATCCAGGAAAACTTGAGAGAGTGTTACATTCCTGGCAGCCTGTCACCTGCACAGCCTCATCTTGTTGGGGGACTTCTGAGTTCCCACATTCATATTCAGTGGTGACTGTAGCCTCGTCTTCCTCTGCTGGCATGTTGTTGCTATGGATTTTTTTGGTTTGGCATCTTGTTTTGGGGGTTTTGGGGGTTTTTTTTGCCCCCTGGCTGCCAGCAGTCAGCGTCCAGGGCTGCGCTCCATTTGCTGCCATATGTGGTCTGAACATGACTTCCGGTTTCTCCTCCCTTAAAGAGGTCCTGCTTTGCACCCCCCACGGTGATTGCCCAGCTAACGCTGCAAGAGTACCGAAACTCAGACAAGTCCCCCGAGCTTCCCCATGCAGGAAACCCCCCAGATCACCTCAGTAATGCTCTATAAAACATAATTATGGAAACTATCCTGACAGAAGACAAAGGCAGTGCACTAGAAGGAGTGATTGCAGAATCACTGTGACAGGGTGATGGACAGCCCATGGAATACTATTTTTGTGATCAAAAAGAAAAGTGGAGCTTGGCATTTGCTACATGATCTGCGAAAAATCAATGGGATTACGGAAGATATGGGACCAGTCCAACTTGGAATGCCATCCCCAACCATTATTCAACAGAACTGGGACATTGTAATTGTTGATTTAAAAGACTGTTTCTTCACCATACCTTTGGATCCTGCTGATGCCCCTAAATTTGTGTTTTCTCTGCCCACTGTCAACAACGCAGCACTTTAAGAAAGATTTCAAAGGACTGTATTGTCACAGGGGATGAAGAATAGTCCATCTATCTGTCAACAGTTTGTAGCTCAGACACTGTCAGAAATTAGGCTAAAATATCCTGATGTTTTTTGTTATCATTATATAGATAATATTCTTGCAGAAAAAGAGATGCAACAGCTCCTCCTGGCAGTTCAAGAAGCTTGTACTGCCATGGAAGAATCAGGCCTGTAAGTTGCCTCAGAAAAGGTTCAAATTCATCCTCCATTGAAATATTTAGGGCAGAAAACATTAGCAGCCACCATAGAACCCCACCAAATCAAATTACAAATGGATGTAAAAGCATTGAATGATTTTCAGAAGCTTTTGGGAACTGTTAATTGGATTAGACATTATTTGGGTATCGCTAACCCAGATTTGACCCCTTTGTTTGATCTCCTTAAAGGAGATACAGAACTGACATCAGCTCGAACTCTTATGAGTGAAGCTATACAAGCCCTCGATACAGTACATAAGGCCCTTAGATATAAAAAGGCCCACAGGCAACTTGAAGGACATCCTTGTATGGCTTGATTAGGCAATGGGTAACTTTCGGACCCTCTCATGATCTTAGAATGGATTTTCTTACCAACCCAAAAAGAATGTTTCTATGCAAATTCAAATGATTGCTAATGTTACCATGAGAGGATTAAAGAGGGTTTTACAAATATCTGGGGAAAAGCATCAGTATATATATGCTCTTAAATGAGTATCTCAAGTGGTGTTAGCTAGCTAACAGCTTTGTGTTTCAGGTTGTCCTGGAAGGCTTTGATGGATGCATCGACATCCGTTATCCTTCTCAGACATAGATACAACTATGTAAAGATATAGTGCTTATTTCTTTCCTTCTTTGCAGCAAAATGCCTGTATTATGGGTAGCAGTGTTTACTGATGGATCAGAAAAAATGGGAAAAGCAGTTTTGACATGGCATAATGGTCAACAATGGCAGGACCACATCTTTCGCTCCACAGGGTCACCCCAAATTGTAGAATTGTTTGCAGTAATGCAGGTTTTTGTGCTATGGAAAGACATGCCTGTTGATGGACTCACAATATGTTATTCACATAGTACAAACATTGGAGAAATCATGGCTTAAACATGTGGGCAACGAGCAAGTATTTTTACTCTTTAATCAGTTATGGTTTTTACTGACTTATTGGGAACACCTCTATTATGTGCTCCACATTAGAAGCCATACAAATTTACTTGGATTTTTAACAGAAGTTAATGCATGGGCTGACCAGCTCACCCTTCCTGTTGGTGTTGTCCAAATTCCCAATACTATTTGACAAGCACAATTGTCTCATGATTTTTTTATCAAAATGCTGAAGCATTGTCCTTTCCTGGACAGATGCAAAAGACATCATACGTTCATGTCCTGATTGTCAGTAATTTGTCTCTAGTCTGTAGACCGGTGTTAATCCTAGAGGGCTACAGGTATTTCAGCTATGGCAAACGGATGTTACACATGTTCCTGCATTTGGTAATTTAAAATATGTACATGTTTCCATAGATACCTTCTCAGTAGTATGTGGGCCACTGCAAACACAGAGGCAAAAGGTCGTGATGTATGTAAGTACTGGCTGTTAGCCTTTGCAAGCATGGGCATTCCTCACATCATCAAAACTGACAATGGAACAGGATATATTGCACGCAAGACACAGCAATATTTTCAACGATGGAGTATTAATCACCGCAAGGGTATCCCTCACTCACCCCAAGGTCAAGCCATTGTTGAAAGAGCTCATTGCATCCTCAAAGAAATGCTTGATAAACAAAAAGGGGCAACAGTGATTGAGCCTCCACAGAACAGGTTGAATGAAGTGCTCTATGTGCTAAACTTCCTTTCTCTTACAGATACAGGTATTCTTGTGATTTTTTTTCTCACTTTTCTTCTCTACAGTCAAAGGATCTTACACCTCACCAAGCCAGGACTCATCGCATGTTGGACACCGTGTACATCTGTTTCTTTGATTTGTGAAAGGTGCTGTGCATATACTACTGCACACTGCATCTATTGTGATAATTATACAATATAATAGTAGTCAGTTACAATATTTGAATAGAACTCATAGTCCATTTTGTATTAGGTTTAAAAGAGCTAATAAGCTAGAGGATTCTGTTACTATATTGTTGTTCTAATACAAATATAAATGATGATGGTTTATTAGGCTTTGTTTTATGTCGTTTAACATGAGATGTTAAATAAATGGGAACAAGCTGGGTACCTCACCCACAAAAAAACCAACATTTGGGTTACTCTTGCTAATCTTACTGTCAAGATTCTATATGTCTTGCCACAACCTCACCAGGCAAGCCCTTTTCAACATCTTGTTGTGTCCCTGTAGATAAATGGCCAATACCCAGTGAAGTGCGAAGTGTTCAACAAAACGATACACATTCATGTGTTGATGGATGAGATCAATGGGTACCATATTTACCATCAGCTCCCCTAGAATATCAGGAGATCAAACCACTTGGATCCATATATATGGATGCATGCGTTAAATTTATTTATACAGGAAAAAAACAAACCAAAATGTGATGGGTAAATGCCACTTCAAATACTTATAAAAATGAAAGTGCCTAGAAACTTCTGGAGCAGTTTCTTCAATCTCCTCTCAGTCCCTGAGCTTCATGGACCTGGTCAGGTTGTCCTGCTGTGGCAAGGGGATTGGACTAGATGATCTTTCGAGGTTCCTTCCGATCCCTGATGAGTCTATGATTCTAAGATTCTGTGGATGTTAGTGCTTCCTCACGGAAAGGGTGATTAGGTAGTGGAAGGTGTTGCCCAGGGAGGTGGTAGAGTCCCCATCCCTGGTGGTGTTTAAGACTGGACATGGCACTTGACATGGACTAGGTCATGGTGGTGTTGTTGGGTCATAGGCTAGGCTGGATGATCTCAAAGGTCTTTGCCAGCCTCAGTAAACCTGTTAATCTGTGATTCACATCTTCAAGTTTTTTTCATCTAACTGGAGTTTTTTGAAGGTGCAGTATTTAAGGAGAAATATTTCAGAATGTACGTAAGATTTAATAATTATTATTTCAAGGGAGGATTTATTCTTTTTCAGTTTAGAGAAGAGCTGATGGAGTAGTATCATAAGCGATACTGATCTAGGGTGTCTCCTTAGGAGCTCTGGACAGGTAGGACAAACCATCCCTTGAAGACTGACACTCTCTGAACTGTTTGGCTCCTCATCCCCATGACCTATCCATCTGCTGTCATTGGACACCTGGACTTGCATTTTTGATCCTGTCCTCACCCTTCCTTACTCATCTCTGCAGCTGGAGGTTGCAGCTCCAGGGCACAAGCTCCCACCTGCTCTCCTCACACAACTGGCTGCACAGAAGCAGTTTTGCCTTGAGATGCCTTTCAGGGGAAGTGACAGCAGGAGGATTGACCTGTTCAGAAAATTAGAAATGAGGACAAAGAAAGGTCCTGTGCCTGTGACACACTGACATTCTGCAGTGGCAGGGGCTGAGGGCATTCTGGCTGTGGCAGCAAAGGCAGCCAACAATGTCCTTGAGGGCATAGAGACAGGACAGGTTGCCCAGGGCAGTGGTGGAATTTGCATCCCTCGATGGGTTTCACAGACACACAAATGTGGTGCTAAGGAACATGGCTGAGTGGTGACCTAGAAGTGCTGAGTTAGTGATTGAACTTGATGGTCTGTGTGATCTCTTCCCACCAAAACAATTATCTGATTCAGTCACTCTGTGACAGCTGACTCAAACCAACCGAAGAGTTCTTCTATCCCAGGTGACATCAGGCTCATCCATGAAAGATAAGGACAGAAGCAGGGGAAGGATTCATTATCAAGGCCTTTGGCTTCCATAGCAACTGCTGTCTGCCCTGAGGCCCTGATTCCCAGGAAGTGATTAGGTATCACCTGATAACTGGAATAGGAGAAGAAGGAGGTCACTGTACATCAAGCAGATAGTGCTGTGCTGTGTTGTGTTGCAAATCCAGTGCAACCTTCAAACGTGCTGTGCTGCATGGATTCCTTTGTTACAGGAAAACCTGATCACATTGCAGCCTGCAGGCTCCACAGGTCCATATGGAAGTCAACATTTTACTGAAATTATCAGACTCCAAAATCCAACAGCACAGAAAATCACAAAAATTACCCAGTATTGCACTCAGGTGGCACAGAAATCATTAAAGTTACCAGACACTCAACTCAGAGAATAGATAGGAAAAAGGGAAAGGGAGAAATGAACCCCCAACTCACAGGGAGTAAGATGGGCAAAGTGCAAGGATACACAGTTCTTAAGTTTCTGCTGCTAATAGCAAGTCATCCACATATTCTAGTACTATCCTGTGCTCATGCGGTCATTCCACATGTTCTAAATTCCAGGCCAATGAGTTTCCAAAATAGGGTAGGGCTTATACTTGAGGTAAAACTGTCCAAGTTAACTGTGTTTTCCATCCACAATCAGGTTATTCCCACTCAAAGTCAAACTACACTTGGCTTTCAGGGCACAGTGGTAAGCAAATAATATGTCCTTCAGGTCCAGTATGGTAAACCAAGCTAGTTCAGGTCTTAGTTTGGTTAACAATGTATAGGGTTGGTCACAATATCCTATAGCGTCCATCTGGTTTCTTTGCTGCTATAATGGGAGTACTATATTCTGATTCACATTCCACCAGAAACCATGTTGGAGAAATTTCTCTAATGATGGGTTTAATTACCTTTCTGTCTTCAATTTTTAAGAGGTATTGCTTAATCCTTTGTTGTTGGGTCTCTGCTTTAATTTTCACCACAATTGGTAAAGGCATTTTGGTTCTCCCATGTTTGGACTTGCAGAGAATATGCCTGAGCTTGATCTTAACAAGGCTCTGTCCTTGAAGGAAGATAGCAAAAAAGTATCATAGCCAATTATCATTTAGTCAAACAAGTATGTTACAATTTTGTGTCCAGTGATTAAAGGCTAGAATATACAGACAGCCCTTTGATTTATGTACAAAAGGAGCTTGGTTTGCTGAATAAATTGCCTTTGCTGGATCAAGTTGTCAAGTCCGTGTCCATGCATTGCCCCAGCCCATGTTCCAGGATACACTTGATTTGATACTTCTTCTAGCATTCCTGTATCCCTTGAGACGTCTCTCAAGGCTAGACTTAAAACATCAGTGTGAGAAACAAGCCCACATAATTTTAAGAATTTTACTGGGGACAAATTCAGTAGACCAAAGGACATACAGTGCTGGGTACATACAGGGGTATGCACAAAACAAAGCAGACCTTTCCAAAGCTCCATAGTGCTTTTCACCCACAGACCTACTTGAGGGTTTTTTTAAATTATTTTTGTAAAGATGTCTTCTGATTGAAATTTACAACCTTTTGATTTTGTCCATATGGCGGTTACCCCTCCTGTCATATTCCTGTAGAACAGATAAGAGCCATCAATGTGCCTCCAGATATGACTATCTGATCCGGAGCCACAAATTCCTCTTGGCTCATCATTCACATGTAACTGGTAACAAAAAGGGGTTTATTCACACGTATAAGGATATTTCTAAATTATATGAAACAGGAGACAGGACAGGCTAAAATTAACTTCTTAGCATTCCTTATACTTAGCTTCTTGCAATCCTACTTCATAAAAGCTATATGTTTAATCACTTCTACTCGTTCTGTAATGAAAGAAACTAAAAGAAAAACTGGTGAAAGTAAAATTTGTATCACTGTTTCTCACAATAAGTAATTTGGTCATTCTTCATTTTCATTTCAACTTTCCCATTTACAAACTTTATCTCTGCCTCTAGTTGTTCTGCCCAGCAATGGCTTGGGTGAATTTGGCATATATAAAAAACTACATATCCCTAATTGTTTTCCAAATTTGAAAAACTCAAAAGTTACAAAAAATATGCTTATTCACTCTGGTCTCTTGCTCCCTTACCATTACAAACTCTTCATCAATTGGAATCATAGCTTGATTCAGGACTGAAAATGTAGATTGTGTATCGTAAAAATTCCACTTTTTTTCTTTTACCACTAGCTTAAGTATAACCAGTTTATCTGCTAAAGTAGATTCCACACATCCCCTTCAATCTTCTTTTACATGGGCCTGGATCTTTGGTTTTCCCCTATGTGTTTTGGGGCACTCATTCTTCCAGTGTCCCTGCTTTTTACACCATACACATTGATTGATCCTAAGGGGTGGTCTTCTAGTCCCCAGTCTTCTAGGTCATCCATTCCCTTGCACTGCCATTATCGGTGCCTTTCTATCCTCTATCTTTTCCCTTTTCTTCTCATCTTCCCTATTACTATATATGCTTTCCATTACTTGTCTAACAGGGTGTCTAGGTGCCTGCCTTCTGCTGGCTCTAGCCTCTGTAACTTCTCTCAGATACCACTAGCTGACTCTCCAATAAATAAGAATACAATCTGCTGAATCACTATTTCCAAATTTGGATCCAGGGGAGTGTGTTTTCTCATGGCTCCTCTTAACGTGTCTAGAAATTCTATAGGTGATTCTTTTGGACCCTCTCTGATAGCATATAAAAAGGTTCAGTTAATTGTTTTGGGAATGGTCCTTTCAAACCCTCTAATTATCTAGTCTATAAGCCTTAAGTTTGTCTCATCCTACTGTGGTATTTGGCTTCCACCAAATCTAAAAATGGAAAGTGATCTTCTACATCTTCCCCTGTGTTCCAAAGTTGATCTATTGCCAGATCCTGGGCAGTTTTTAAAGCTAATTGCCTTTCACTCTCAGTAAGGATTCCCAATAGTAGCTGGACATTGTTCCAATCAGGATTATTTTGCCTTGATAATAACTGAAAGTGTTCTGTTAGATACATGAGATCACTCCTATAGTTTTTAACTATGTTTTTTCAACTTTTTAAGTCATATAAAGAAAAGGGTACCTACCAAGTCTCACTCAGTCACACAACTCCCACACAGCTGCATAAGTTGTTAGCAGCAAAATCAAAATCATTAAAATATGTTAACCACTACTCCATCCAAAACACCTCAAGGTTAATGCAGTATTGTAAGTTGAAAATACACAGTACGAAAGATCTACAACAGATGATACAAACAGCAGTTAATACACAAATTCCCAGTGATGTTAGGATTATATAAGACCACAGTTCTATAGAACTGCCATACTGCCTAGAGTCCCATATGGTTCTACTTTCCAAGTCCGGACCTCTCCCCAGGGGTGAGCCCACAGCTCATATACCTCATGTAGGATGTCTTGCTGTGACTTACAGGCTCCCTTTACCACATGCCTAATCTGCTGATGGCCCTTGTCTGCCCCCATGGTGATCAGATGAGTGAGTGAGTTCTTCCAAGAAGATCCCAGGGCATGCTGAAGAAGTCCCCCTTGATCGGCCAGTCCCATTGGTAAGCAGAAACGGGTCCAACCTGGGTTGCCAATTGACATGCAGAAATTAACCACCAGCTCACAGAGAGTTAGAAGCAGGTATGTTTATTGCATCACTGGGCAACACTCAGGGATCTTTCCACCAAGTGTGTGCACCAAAAAACAATTTTGTGGTAGTTATATTGGATGTTCTCGTACATGAACAAAGACATAATCATACATATGCATTAAATCTCCGAGATATGGGTTGAGTTATTAAAATCAGTTCTAGGAACTCATTAATGTAGATCTCCTCCTTCTTGCACTTGTGCAGTAACACCTGATGGTCATGGGCCAGGATCTCTATGAGGAAGGCAGTCTTCCTCAGTATGAACTTCTGACTTTCAGCAAGAAGATCAAGTTATTATTAAACAGTAACCACAAAGTTTGCCAAAGCTTGTTTCTTACATGCAAGGCTGATTTTTCATCACAATGCAGTTCCCGTTATCTATTTTTCAAAATGTCTCATGTCTTTTTTAGACACATTGTCTAATTTCCACACTACAATAACATCACTGAATCTTAACTGCTAATTACAGTAATGCTAAGGTTGACTTCATCTACTATATTGTCTAAACTCCTTCTTTCATTTTTCACCGTTAAGTCCCCCCTTTTCTATATTCTTTGCAAATTCTTTTGCACTCAGATTACTCCATTTTTGCTGAGGGTCTTTCTAAAATATTTTCTACTTTCCACCTTTTGTCTTAGTTGATTGTCAAGGTCTAGTACTGGGCTGGCTGTTTGGCTTACCTTAACTATTAACTAACTAATGCTAAGGCTTACTTCATCTACTATATTTTCTAAACTCTTTATTTCTGTCTCCTCCATCAAGATCAAGAGATCTCACTGGCCAATATGATGTTCCTAGCTCCTACAAGGAATGGAAGGACCAAGGTGCCCTTTAAGTCCCCCACTGGATGCTCTCCAAGTCCACCCAATTCCTTACCTTCCAGCTGTCCGTTCCACTGGCTTCCATGTTCAGCTGAGGGAGAAGAGCAAATGAGGCCTTGTGCTTACCACTACAGTTTCATTCTGCAGGAGAGATGATGTCATGCAGCCAAGGCCCAGTCTTGAGCCCCTTCCTGCCCTGTTAGGGACTCACCTGAACATCTACTGGGTTGCACAGCAGGAGGGTGAATAGCAGGGCCTTGCTGAGCACTGTGACCTTCATCTTCCTGAGCCATGTTGTGAGTCCTGAGTGAAGCTGGAGAAGGTGGGGGACAGATCTATCCCTCACAGGACTCCTTCTTGCCCTCTGCCAGGTTTGGCACAGATACCAGCCCTGGCAACAAACACAGCCCTGCAGAGAATCAACCCTGGTTGTAACATGGATCCAGCCACCTTCTCCAGTGGCAACAGTCCAGCTTCCTGCATGTAGATGCTGCCGAGCACAGGGACAAGACATCTGTGGTTGTGACGGGAAAGGTAGTGCTTTCCTGACAGTCAGACACCCTGACACAGCTACAGCACGAAAGCATGATCCAACAGGCCCTGAAAGCCAGATCCCTCCATCTCCCAGTGACACCCACCTCCCAGCACCAACATCTCCCAGTGCCAACTGCCTCCCAGAGCTCTGGGGCACTCTCAGAGATGATGCCAACCTCACATGAGGGGATTCTAAGCAGAATGGTCACTCTCCTCATTCCACTCCCTTGGATGAACATGCAGCTGGGACTGAGACCCCTTCCTGGGTCACTTGTAACTCCAGGATTAAGGAAAAGTGGCTGATGGGAGGATAGAGGGTTGGGACAGAGGGTTGACTGAGGTCTTCAGTCACTGGAGTCCCTGTTAAGCACTGGGGAATTTGGGGCAGTTGAAGATGAGGGTTCAGCTTGGTGGAAGTCCTGGGGTGGTCACAATGGCCAGCTCCAGACAAACCCATTTTCCTGGCTCCTGCTCTGGCCCCCACCCTGCCCCTTCCTGGGACCACTGTGCCCTCCCAGACAACCTAGAACCCACTTTGTGGAGCTGCTTCTGGATGCTGAGTGCCAGAGATTCTGTTCCCACCAGGTTTCTGGCTCCAGGCCCACTTCTGGCTGGGATTTGGGCACAGTTTGCCCAAAACCCTTCTCTGACTGGTTGGTGACTCTTTTTTTTTTTATAGCCCATGATAGTCAGCCTTCTGGGTTGCACACATTGCCGTGTCACATGAAGCTTCTCATCTACCAACACCCCCAAGTTCTTCTCTGCAGGGCTGTTCTCCAACAATACTCTGCTCAGCACTTGTTTCTAAATTTAGAACCCTTCCTAAGGTCATCTTTTCAGATAGATACTGTCTGGGCAAAGGCCCTCTCCAGAACTGTCCAATGTTCTACTCACTTCGATCTTAGTTCCTTAAGATACCTCTCAAAGGATTGGCTGCTCTAAGCTTCAGCTCTCAAAGCTGATCTCTCTTTCAGCAGTTCAGTGCCTCCTTCATCAACTCTCTTGTTGTGTTTCTGTCTGGGGTTTTGTATTTACTACCCAAAGGATTTCTGCTGAGATTCTCCCCTATATAATGCACCATTGCTAGAGACAACTTGTGCTGAGCAAATGGTTGCAGGAGGGTGTTTGGTGTATGAGAAACTTCTTTATGTTTTAATTTTCTTTCCTTACAAAAAGGAAGAAATCTGGGGCTGCGAGCAGCCAGTTCTCTGAGGAAACCAGGTGGGAGCTATTGCAAAGGAGCTGTAAGCTGCAGCTGCAAAGATGAGTGGAGGCAAGTGAGGCAAGTTGCAGGTGTCCAATGACATCAGTGGTGCGGCTGAGAGTTAGTGAGGAGCCAGATTGACCATACAATGTGAGATCTCAAGAGATTGTTTCTCCTACCAGGGCAGAGCTGCTGAGAAGCCCACCTGTGTCCTTCTTGGAGAGTGCTCCTTTTACCTCTTCTCTGAAGTGAAAAGGAGGAAAATACTCCCCTGACAATAAAATCAAATGACTAATCTTTAAGTGCGCTTTGAAATTCTCCTCTTTAACCACGGTGTGAAATGCCTGCAATTAGCTGTTGCAGGTCTTGAAGACCTGAAGAAAATGATGCAAAGATAAACAGCTCCTTTGGACCCTTGGGGCTCCTTCCATGAACTTCAGATCTCTGATAAAAGCCTGAAGAGTCCTCTCGAGAAGTCCAAGTCAGAAGGAAAACCCAAAGTCCGTTGAAGCACTGATTGGCCCCACTGATGGCCAGAGGTTCCCCAGGGACTGGTAAGAGCAGGTACTAGAGGCCATAACTGCAGACAGGCCAAAACCCTGTGCAGGGGGTTGCATGGCTGAGCCTTTGGTTTATTGATTGAAGCAGAAGGACCAAGCCCTGACCCACTGGACCTGGGATGGCAGATCCTGTTCCTCATGGGTGGCTCAGAGTGTAGGGGGCACTGCCAAGTGCAGGAAAATTCTGGGACATCCTCTAGTCATTCTGAGCAAGGAAACAAAGTCCGGGGCTTTGTAACTGCTTTCTTCTGACAGTCTTCAGTGCTGAAGGAAATATTCATGGCAAAGGGTCTCAGGGCTGTTAGTCCTTTCATGCTGGCCAGAGCCCTTGGCCACCTCCACTGCAGCCTATCCTACACTGTCCAAGTCTGCACCTTGATCCCTTCCAGCTCTGACATCAATCCTACTGCCCCACCTAGCTCTCCCCTGAGCACTTCTACACACTCACTGCTGTTGTTCCACACTCAATGGCTTTCCCTTGAAACAGAAAGCTATGGGCTGACCACAGTGCCTCTGGAAGGGGCACCAAAACAGTACCCTGGGAGTGACATTTCTGTGTCTTTGCGTCCACTCCAAACCTCCCAATCTGCACTTTGTGGAGGTCTTCTCCTCTTGCTATTATCAGGAAAAGCTCCATCACCTCTGAATCCACTGTTCCAAAAGTTGCTCATTGCTCCTGGAGTGGTCTGAACATCCATCTTACTAGGCTAAATAAACCAGATCTTCTCTGCCAGCCTATAGATGTCACAACATCTCTGCACTGCAGCCACTCCAGTTCCTCCCAGTGGAAGGAATGTGACAACCCATGTCCAAACCCTCTTCCTGGATAGGTCTAACAGGTACTGAGGGAAAGGGATTCACAAAATTCACTTGCCCACCACTGCCTTCTGCTGGCCTACCAGGGTCACTAGTAGCTGTGAACTTAAAGCACATTAACTCAGACATGAGTCAACGTCTGACCTATGAGATACAGCAGAAGAAATTGGCTCACATTCCCCTTCCCAGCCACGTTCCTGCTGTTGACTCTCAAGAGAGAGATGTGACCTCACAGGCACCGTTACAGCCTTGTGATTCCTGCTGTCCCATGAGATTATGAGGCTCAGCTGACCTCCCCAGAGCATTCCCACCAATCTCCTCCATGTGGCCTGTGAGCTCATCAGGCACAGGTAACCTCACATTCCTGTTGGGTCAGAGCAAAGGAAAGGTGATGGGATTCAGTGACCATGTCAGGAAGGAGGAATTAGAGCTGCCTTTGAGGGTTGAGGACTGCTAAAAGGCTTAGGGAGACCGTTTGGTGTTCTGCTGAGTGTGCCTGTGCCATGTTAAGCCTGTCAGGCTACTGTGAGGATGACAAGTTTGTGTGAAGATGGGACTAAGGGCAGTGTATTAATGGTAGGAATAAAGGGTAGGGACAGGGTGAGCATGAGCATAAGAATAAGGGGCAGGGGTTGTGGTTTTTGAGTGGGGCTGGATGGAAGGGTTGGAAAAAAGCTTTAAATTTGTCACAAAAATCACCTTCCAACTGAAATTTATTTAGTGCCTCTGGTAAGTGCTGACCAAGAGTGCTGTGAGGAAGAAGAGCTCTCCTCTGCTAATGAGTCAGTTTGGCTCTGCACTGTTTTGTCACAGCTCTGAAGTTCACAAGGGATGTCAGATCTGATCCACCATTCATGGAAAGGTTCAATGTCTGCACTCACAGCTCTGAGAAACATGGGCTGCAAAAGAGAGTCTTCTGAAGTCTCTATGAGTATTTTCTCTGTGTTTTAGATGGGACAGGCAGCCACTGTGGCTAAGCGCAGAGTCTTCATTAGTTTTGTTCCCAGCTGCCCAGGCCTTTCCCTTCTGCTCCCTCAGGGTTAACTGAACCCACCAGTTACTCTAGAATAAAAGCCACCAGAATCTGATGAAAGTAGGGGAGTCCCCTTCCAAAGGGCAGAGCTGTGAACTCTTCTTTTTCCAGCACAGACATGTAGTTGTGATGGAGAGGGCACAGCATGACCCCTTTCAGAGAGAAGAAATGTACTCTGAGAGCAGAATGCTGACCTCTGAGGAAAGTCTTAGCCTTCCCATGGATCCTGTGGGAGAGCTGTCAGGGCTCAGGGGTCTGTAAGAGAGGTGTTCTAACAGAGAGCTGTTTTGAGATAAGAACAGCTCAATAATTGAAATAATATACAATACTAATATTAACAGAAATAATAACGACAGAAGAGCAGCAGCATGAAAGGACATGGAAATCAGTATACAGAAGTTAAAATATTAAAAATAAATTAATTTTAATATTAAAATACAAAATCCCTGTGTTACCAACATTGTTTCACTATCAAATCCAAAACACAGCCCCACATCATATACTGTGAAGAACACTAACTCCATCCCTGCAAAAACCAGCATAGGGATAGCTCCTAGGGTGTTCCTGCTGCTCCTTCACATTTCTCACAGGAGGCCTGTCTGTGCAAGGACAGTGCTGGGTGTCCTCACCCTGAACATTCTTACTGTTTAGCTGTTCATAGGTCATTTCATCTGTGATCCCTTTTCTTGGACCTGCTCTTGAGATCAGTGTTGTATGAAAACCACAGCATTCACACATTGCCCTGAGATCCCTGTTGATGATGGAGCTGCTCTTACAAAGATCAGCTCTCTCACAGCAGTGTCCCTTGCCTGTTCCTGCCTGTGGTCACAGGGCTATCATACATCAGAACTGAGACCAAGGAGCCAGAGCACTCAGGCCTTACACCAGTGCCAGAGGTCAGAAAGGTAGTGTGGAATTGAAAAGTGAAGAATTATGGAAAAACAAGTAGTCCCTGATGGTGCTGCCATGCTTTTCCCCTCTATCTCTGCCATATTGGCGGTGTGCAGCAGAGCATAGAGGAATCCAGAGCCCTAGGCAGCAGCTGCCGTGTGGACACAAGCTCTGCTATCAGGATTGACGAGGTGGGGCATGACTGATTGAGGCAAATCAGATGGCATTTACTCTACAAAACAGCTGCATTTATATACTGTACGATTGTCCTGGGTTATAAAAGCAAGAAGTTTGTATTCTATTTTCATCTGTTATTGGGAAGCTGTATGGTTTTATTTTGGTAACTTCAGGAGGGTGGGGGAGTGAATGCCTCGGTACCGGCTTGATTGTTAAAACCAGGCGAGGTTAAATATCGTTAAGTACCCCCCTGATGACCCCATCTCCTCCCATTGTGAAAAATTCACCTGGTATCGGGAAGCAGGGAGGGAAGCGGGAAGGGCCGTGCCGCTGGGCACATACCGAGAGTCAGAGAAAAGGAATTATATTTTTTCCTTTAAGTATCTTTAACGAGTCATGAAGACCCCCATCTCCTGCCCATTGTGATAGACTTCTCAGCAGTGGCAGGACACCGAACTCCCCGTGCCAAGCTGCACGTACTGGAACTATAGAAAAGGAGGGGGGTCTCAGCTCCGGGGAGAGCTTTTCGCAGAGAGCTTTTCGCAGGGAGCTTTTCGGAGGGAGCTTTTCGCAGAGAGCTTTTCGGAGAGAGCTTCTTAGGAGAGCTTTTCAGAGAGCTTCTCGAGAGAGCTTTTGGAGAGTTTTCTCGGACTCGTCTCTCTTTCGCTCACTGCTGCCTGGCTGTTTCCTGTTCCTTCCCGGCTCGTCCTGCTGTTTGCTGCCGCCGCCCGAACCCTGCGATTCCCAACTGGAACTGTCCGCTGCCGCCCCCCCACCCCGAGGAGCTGCCACCCCGAGAAGCCGAGAAACTCTCACCACTGCCCCCCCCCGTCGCCGATCCCGGAGAGACTGAAATTGGGACAGGTTTTATTGTGCTCTGTGGGGGACCCCTAGGACACTTTATATTCTGACTGGTTGTTTGGGGTGTACGGTTGGGTTATTTCCTTAGTGTTCTTAATAAAGAATTGTTGTTCCTTTTCCCAAATCTCTTGCCTGAAGGCCTCTAAATTGAAAGAATTTAATACCTGTCTTCCTAAACCAAGACAACGATATTCTTCAACAACTGCTTTCTATCAATCATTTTGTTTTAACAATATTTATAAGGTATACAATTCAGTTATAGAAGCAGTCTACACAATAGCTTATAGTAGTACTTTATCTTATCTATTCACCTAGCTCTGCTTACTCTTTAAGCCTCACCTTGCTTACATTCCATTCATACTTTTGACTGCCTTAGCCAAGGCCTAAGGTCTATCCCTTTATCACTGATTAACATTGTCTTGTTGTCTGACTTCAGTCTTCACATCTCCCTCTTTCTGTTATACAATCAATATTTTCAAAGTTAAAAGACACATCAGTATAAGATTTCAACAACCCTAAAACCAGTTATAAACAATATTGTTGTGCTGACTTCTTCTTTGTTGCTGTTATGACTGATGTGTTTTCCTCAGGCGCTTCTTCTTTGCATGTGTTGGTGTGGTCAGTTATCAGTTGTGTGTATGGTTTGGAACTAATAAACTCCTTTTCTTTATGGCATCTGACCTCGTTTGTGTCTTAATCTCACTCAGGGAATAACAACGAATCTCTCCAGACCTGACCATTCCAGGTCTGGACATGTAATTTGTGTCATGGACAGGCTTCCCTGAAGTTAGAGTGCAGCATTTTCACTCACTTTCTTTTACGTGTGTACCTCTCAGGGACATAAGAAGTAGACCCTTTGTTGAAATCTGCTTGTATTCTTTGTTGAAACTTATGTGTATGCCTCTCTGAGATGACCACTCTGCCTTGTTTGACATGGGTGAAAATGTTTTGTACAATCTCTTAGAAAAATATATTGCTCACCCTTCCATACCAGACATGTACTGAGCACAAAAAAATTAGTATAATTTGCAGTGTGATGTACTGAATCAGTGCTTTACAAAAGGATGCCAAACTGCAGTCCAGAAAGGGAATACCAATCATTTGTGCCGTGTTGGGTGCAAGCCTGGTTGCAGCCGTAGAAGCTAGACATCAACAAATCACAGCACAATCACGAATTATACAGTCTCTACAAGATTTTGGTATGAAAAAGCCTCTAAAAGGAGAAGTAAATATTTTAAAGGAACAGTTGTCAGGGGAAAGAACTCAGGTGAATTATTTGCAGTCTGTATTGAAAGAATAATTCCTTGCGGGCGAGGAGACGGTTAAACCTCTTGAGAAAAGAATCAAATACCCCAATCAAGAATTAGAGGACGCAAAACTAAGATTGGACAAAATTAATGTTTCCACTATTTTTTTGAGACCCTTGGTCAAAACTGAATTAAAATATAAGGATGACTGGGACGAACCTCCTCAAGTTACTACTAAGGAAATTCCTTATTTGACTACTGAATTAGCTAAATTGAAAAAAGATTTTGGCCAAACTCCTACGGAGTCCGAGAGAGAACATGTTTGGAGAGTGTCATTGTCTGGTGGGGAACAGACAGTTAAATAAAAAAGAAGCTGAGAGCTATTGGGCCATACTGGCAACCATAGTGCTCCTAGAGGGCAGCCTATTGGGCTGGAGGACTAAATCTGTTGGAAAGGGGAGATCCCCTTGCAATTGTAGGGACAATTGACCAATTGGTATAAAGCGTACAAAAGGCAGCATGTTTGCAAATGATGTATGACCGGGAGCGTAGACCTAAACATGAATCCCCAATGATGATATGCATTGATATAGAATGAATGACTCCTCTTATAAGCGGACTTCCTGATTCTGTGAAACCTATTGGCATTCAACTGCAAATAAAAATACAAGTGATGTCCCAAGGTGATAAGGATATTGCCCCATTAGAAATCTTGACCCCTAATTGTTGACCTCAGGAAATGAAAGTACGGATTTGGGGAGAGGTTGTTCAAGAATTGATTAATTATGAGAAAAAATATGGCCTTGTGGTAACTTCTCTTGCCAAACCAGAATCAAAAGTCTTAAGATGCACAGCAATGAAATCTCCCCCAAATAAATATAAGGAAACATTTCTTGTAACAACATCTGGTGGCAAAGATGAAGGGAGCAAATAAAATAATTTGTGGACCATGGGATGGCAAAAGGCATTCCCTGAGAAATTATGAATTTGATGTTGACAGAAAAATTGGAAAAACTAGTGCTAGGATGGCCCGAAAATGCACCAATCAAGGTCAAGAATCCTACCCAGTACTCTTTTATTGGATCTAACTGCCTCCCAGAAGCCGCCAGGAAACTAATTCCTTCGCCCTCTTGTAGTGAGCAGGGAGGCGAGGGTGGATGTACATTAGAAGGCTCACTGAAAACCACTGAGGTGATTTATTGATCACTTGTTTTGTACAACCTAGAATAGTACCTATAGCATTTTTGGTAAACACAGGAGCCCAAATTTCAGCCCTAAAAGCAGACAATGCTAAACACAAAGTGGCATCATCTTGTCTAAATGACAGATGTTTGTTGCAGATGCTTTTGGTACTGTCCAAGCACAGACATTGGCTATTGCTGGCTTACTATTGCCCAGGGAGGATACAGCCACTTCAGTAATGATGGTTGTGGTACCATTTCCACTGAACCTTTTAGGACTTGATGTTCTGAGGAGTAAAGTGTGGACGGATGGTAAGGGGAGAAATTGGACATGTGGTGTTCCATCAACCTACATACGGCTATTACATACTGCACCTTTACTTCCTCCTTCACAACTGATGAATGTCAAACTTTACCCATTGCCTTTAGGGGCATGAGAAGGAATTACACCAGTATTGGAGGAACTGAAGGAACAGGGAATTGTAGTGCCAACTTATTCCCCTTTCAACTCTCTGGTGTGGCCAGTTCGTAAACTGAATAGAAAATGGAGATTGACTGTAGACTATTGAAAACTTAATGACCACTCACAGCCGCAGTACCAAACACCTGCTGAGCTGGTAACATCCATCCAAAACCAAGCTCACCTTGTTATGGCAACTATCTATGTCAAATATATGTTTTTTTATGGTCCCCATACAACCCGAGAACCAGGAATGCTTTGCATTCACTTGGGAAGGACAACAGTTTACTTTCACCCACCTTCCTCAAGGATACGAACATTCCCCTACCCTAGCTCACCATGCTCTAGTATGAGAATTGGAATCAATTCCTTTGGAGGAAGGAGTGAAAGTTTACCAGTATATTGATGATGTGCTTATAAAAGGAAATTAGATAGGGTTTGAGCAGTGCAGGACAAAATTATTTTGCAGTTAGAAGGCTTAGGACTGAAAATTCCTCCTGAAAAGATTCAGGCACCAGAGAATGAAGTAAAATTCTGAGGGATATGGTGGAAAGGAGGGATGACATGTATTCCTCAAGACATCTTTGCTACATTGAACCAGATAAAAATGCCTGAAACAAGAAAAGAACTACAACATGCATTAGGATTACTTGTGTTTTGGAGAAAACACATTCCAAATTTTTCCAATATTGTAATGTCCTTTATATGACTTGTTGTGAAAGGGAGTGTTGTGGGACTGGACCCCACTCCATGACAAAGCCCTGCAATTACTAGTGTTTAAAGCTAATAACTATCAAGCTCTGTGTCTTATCAATCCTTCTGACCCAATCCAAATTGAGTGGGGATTCACCCAGTCAGATTTATTGATATATCTGCAGCAAAAAAGGGCCCTAAGGACCCACTTGATCCATAGGGTTTTATTCTTGAACCTTTAAGGATGCTGAGAAATGGTATTCTACCTGGGAGAAAGGTTTGTTTATAGTCAGCCTAGTCTTGTGAGAAGCTGAACGCACCATATGTAAACAAGCAATTGTGCTTAGAGGCCCCTTTAAAGTGACCCAATACTGTCATTGGCTGGGACACCACCCCCTGACAGGGTGTCACAAAGAGCTTCAGTAAGAAAGTGGTATGCTCAGATAGAACATTATTGTAACATCTTTGAAGTTTCAGAGGGTGCAGTCAAAACTATTCAGGAAACAACTGCTTTAGATAACAAAAGCAGTATAACTTCACCCATAGTAAAAGTTGGCCCCCATTTTCTGAACAGCTGCAGAATGTGTGGTTTACAGATGCCTCTGCTAAAAGAGAAGGCAAAAGCTGGAAGTATCAAGCTTCCGCCTTGCAAGTTAAGACTCAGCAAAAAATCATTACTGAAGGGGAAGTTAGTGTTCAAGTAGGAGAACTGGTAGCAGTATGGAGTGTGTTTCAATATGAGGTACAATATACTTCTGTCTATACTGACTCTTTCACCATCTTCAAGGGATGTACTGAATGGCTTCCATTTTGGGAACGGAATGGGTGGGAAGTAAACCTAGTACCTCTATGTCAAAAGGAAAAATGGCAAGATATATTAATTATTAATTGGCAAGATATATTAACTACATATTAACACTGCAAAATGAGGAAATGTTGCAGTGGCATGGGTAGCCTCCCACCAAAAACATCAAACCCCAGCCAGCCGATGGACCAACAAGGCAGATGAATTAGCCAGACTTGCTCCCCTTCGAAGTGATTCTAGATCAGAAGACTGAGAAAGATTGTTAGAGTGGTTACACCTTAAAAGGGGGCATGCTGGAGCTAAGGATCTCTATAAGGAGGCCCAAACTAGAAGCTGGCCAGTTACTCAAGAGGACTTCTATACCTGCATCTCTGCTTGTGAACAATGTCGGAGCAATTTAGAGAGACACCCATTGGTAGAGGCCCCCCTGCATTTAAGACAAGGAAAGAGACTTTGGGAAGCTTGGCAAGTAGATTATATTGGTCCACTCCGGAGATCGGAGGGTAAATATTATTTCTTAGTAGGAGTAGAAGTAATATCGAGTCTGGCTCAAGCATAAGCATTTGGACAAGCTAGAAGAGAAAACACAGTGAAAGCCTTGAAAATGTGGTTCAGTTCTCTTCCTAAACCACAGTCGATTCAATCAGATAATGGTTCCCACTTTACAGCTAAGATAGTTCAGGACTGAGCATCTGGAGAGGGAATTACATGGCTTTTTCACACACCCTACTATCCCCAAGCAAATGGAATAGTGGAAAGGACAAATGGACTTCTCAAGCATTTTCTCAAACCCCATGAATCAGTATGGACAGAAAGACTATGGGATACTGTTTCTCAAGTCAACAACCGATGGGGAGTAAATGGATGCCCTAAAATCGCAGCATTCTGCCCAAGTCCCAGTGATTCCAAACATTCCCAAAATCCCTCATTTTCCTGGACAACCAGTGTTGGTGAAATTGAGACGGTACCACTGGTACTGGAAACTCCCATGAACAAATACGGTTGGAAAGCAAAAGATGCCCATGGGAAGGAACACAGAATCAATACTAGATGGATTGTTCCATCCTTTTAATAACCATCTAATGCTGTTTCCTTAAAATGAACCAAGGTTTTTCTTTCTTTACTTTTCTTTCAGGTGAAATCTCTGATGCCTGCTTGAAGATATGTATGAAGCTAATAATTGTTTGTATAGTTTTTGTTGTTATCACTTTGATAATATTCACAGGATGCTTGGCATATCATCGCAGACATTGTTTTGGTCAACCATTATTGCCACCTTTAGTATTAATGGAAACTCCTGTGCCTCCCTCCTCGAACTGGGGTGGCAAAATAGATTTATAACATTAGGCCAACAGGTAGCCAATGCATTTAATTTGAAGGATTGTTGGGTATGTGGGAGTCCTTTAGGATTTAGAGACTGGCCATGGATGTCAAAACCAGTATCCCCAAAATGGCTTGCAAGTGATCTAAGTTGGCAATGACTCACTGTATTGGAATGAGGAAACAAAGCCATGGAAAAGTCACTTTCCAGAGAAGGGAGAATATTGACTTAATTAGAATGACAGCAATGGAGTTTTCGTGGGTCATAGAATCGAATTAAGCACCCTTTAGGCTTCAGAAACATCACTTATTTTGAAACTCCTTGTAATTCCAATGTAAGACACAAAGGGAAAGGACCATTTGTAAATGGAACCTGGGCTTTAAAAGGTCACTATTGGATTTGTGGCCATCATGCATATTGAAAATTACCAATTATACGTCCCTTTTTCTTTTTATTACCAGGCCAAAATGGAAAAAATTTGGGAATTAAGCTATATGATGACCTCAATCAATATCAACGGTCCACTGATATTTCTACAGCAGGTGGAAGTAGCCATGGGGTAAAATGAGTGGACATCCCAACGTATCATACAACATTATGGACCTGCAACCTGGAGTCCTAATAAACCCATTAGTGGTGCTTGAGAACCTATCTATAATCTGAATCCTATCATTCATTTACAGGCTGATTTGAAAATTACTACTAATCAAACAGCTACAGCCCTCAATCTATTGGCAGACCAAGCAACTCAAATGCAAAATGCAATTTATCAACACTGAATGGTCCTCAATTACCTGCTAGCCAAGGAAGGAGGTGTTTGTGGTAAATTAATGTTTCCAATTGTTTACAAATCGATGACAATGGCAAAGTAGTTAAATGAATCATGGCCAGTATATGAAAATTAGCCCATGTCCCCATCTAAACTTGGAAGGGTTGGAACATTGACCTGTTTTCCTGGCTTCCCAGAAACCCACGGACAAAACAAATCCTATTCTACTTGTTATGTGAATTAGCCACATTGTTTTTGCCAGGCACTATTCCGTGTTTTATATGATTGATTCAACATGTTATAACTAACATGCAATTTGCTACTATGGCTTCACCTGACGGCATTAAGCAAATCTGAGCTGTATGCCAAACTATGCAGTCAGCAATACAGATCATATAATTAAACTATTAGATGTCCAGTGAACAACAATTTGATGGTGAATAAGAGCCTGAAAACAATTGGCTGTGTGGCAGTCTGGTGAGGTCCCACGTGACACAATCAGGAAAAAGAGACCAAAATACTCCCACCCATGAGTCCAACACAGTCCTTTAGAGGTTATTGGACTGGTAGACAGCCTTTGATCCTTTCACCCATCGTAATCCTTTCTCACAGGGAGCAGTAACAATAAAAAAAGTCCAAGGAAAAACTATTCATCACATGGTAATTTTCCTTCTTTAACTATAAAGTTGTCTCCAGTACCTCAACCAGGCCTTGAGGGTGTGTTTGTGGCTTTCACAGTACTGGACGAGGGGAAGGGAGAGCTGGTCTTCTACACCAATCATTAGATAGACATTCGTATATTGTGATGGTGATCACTATCACTGAGCCACAACAGGAAAATCCTCAACAGCAGACTGGTACAAAAGGGATAATCCCCCATTTTTCTGGTTGAATAGGTAAGTCAATTTGTGGCCTAGGCCCAGGTTAACCGAGGCTAAAGTCTGAATATGTAATGAGTAGAAGTAACCTCTCTCCCCTCCCCCACCTCCCTGAACACATACGTAGATCCTGAATGTGGACCTAGCCTTGCATTTGCTTTGTCATCCAGGTATACTGGAACCTTCAACAACACATGTGTTTTAGACAAAAGGGATGTGGAAGTCCATTTTTCTATTGCACATACTGACCCCAGCCCCCTATCCCTACTGACCAGGTCAACTGATCCCCCACGCTCTAAGACTTGTATTTGCAGAACCACGAAAACCTTCATATCTGGGTACCAATCTTTTGTACAGCTTCAACGTTATTAGCCATTGTTATAATTATTCCTACAATGCATCTCTTTATCTGCATGACTATTTCTCTTTTACATATATATGTAAACCTTCATTGTGTTGTTGCCATCCAACCCCTGAGACACACAAACCTGACCGCACAGTATCACAGTAATGATGAGGCTGGAAAAGACCTTAAAGATCATCCAGTCCAACCTAAAATCAACCAAGTAAACCTAAACATCTGACATCTAGATCATGTCACTCAGCACCTCATCCAGCCTAACCTTGAACACCTCCAGAGACAGTGACTCAACCATCTCTGTGGGCAGTCCGTTCCAAAATCTGATCACTCTTTCAGTTGTCCTGTCTCCAGTGTCCAGGGAGAAAAGACTGACCCCCCACCTGACTACAACCACCTTTTAGGTAGTTATAGACAGAGATAAGGTCGCCCCTGAGCCTCCTCTTTTCCAGGCTAAACAGACCCAGCTCCATCAGCCTNAGTATCATTAATGAAGATGCTGAACAGGACCGGACCTAACACCAACCCTTGGGGGACACCACTAGTAACAGGTTGCCAAGTAGATGCGACACCATTAACCACCACTCTCTGGGCTGGTCCCTCCAACCAGTTCCTGACCCAGCACAGAATATTCCTGTCAATGTTCCTTGCTGCCATCTTAGCTAGGAGTATATCATGGGAGACCATGTCGAACACCTTACTGAAATCTAGGTACATCACATCTACAGCCTTCCCCTCATCGACCAGTTGTGTCACTTGATCATAAAAGGAGATCAGGTTAGTCAGGCAAGACCTACCCCACCTAAACCCATGTTAACTGGGCTTAATCTCTTGGCCATCATGCAGTTGTTACATGATAGCACTCACATCTGCCTTATATGTCAGTTTTAAATTGTTAATGTTTGTTAAATAATAGTTACTCCTAGTTATTTTTGGCTATTGTTTATTGAAAGTAGTTAATTATGGATTGTTAGGTATCATGTTTTATTTCCTTTCCTTCTTCCTTTCTCTGTCTCTGCTTTTTATGCCACCACAGAGACTGCAATGTTGAGCCACAGGGTGGTGTTAAGGACTTTGTCGAGACTGTGTTTGTGAAAGATGTCTCAACATTGCTGAACATCTTGCCTCAACTGATGTTTGCCTTGCTGTTGCTGCAGCAACACAGCACCTGTCTGAGTACAAAACCACACATCTCCTGTTCATACCCTTACCCCAGCACATGCGCCCAGACCCAGGGACAGAAAACTCCAGCAGAGACGGTATTGAGCATGTGCACCACCACCAAGTGGTGGTTAAGGCTGAACAAAATAACTCCTGAAATATGCTAATTGATTCTCAGAAGTAATGAGCCCTCAATAAGAGAACCATGACTACCAGCACCCAGTGGAATTCCCCACCTGACATGAAGTAGATTCAAACTGACAGGACACCACAGCTCCGTGGTGGTAGCTATTGCACCTTTTACTTTACTTCTTTTCCTTCTCTTTCTCTCTTTTTCCTGCCTCTATGTGAACATTTTTGAAACTAATAACCTTCTTTTCTTTTCTGACCTTGTTTGTGTCTTAATCTCACTCTGGGAATAACAAAGAATCTCCCCAGACCTGACCATTCTGAGTGTGGACACCTGTGCAACACATCCTGTGTAGGAGATGTTGCTGGTGTCACAGAAGAAATTGGCCATGGCTTTAGAGGCAGTGGTAGGGATGGATCCCAGGTCGAGGAAGGAGAAGTTGAAAAGGAAGAAGTACATGGGGATTTGGAGGTGGTGGTACCGGACTGTGCTGGTGATGATGATATTGGCCAGGAGGGCAGCCAAGTAGATGCTTAGCAAGAGCCAGAAGAGCAAAAGTTGCATCTCCCTTGTGTCTGCAAATGTCAGGAAGATGAAGTGGTTGGTGGAGTTGCTGTTGGACATTTGCTTCTGTGCTGAGGGAATGTTTCAGGAGGTAATAGAGTGACAAATCTTTAAAGTGAAACCTAATGCATTTCTCATAGAACCCAACTGCCTTCTTGTAGTCCATTTACAGGTCCTTTTCAGGAGCTCAGGCTGGTGCTACCTCAGGGTGACACTGGGAGCAGGGATTCTGCTGTCGGCTCTGCAGGAGTCAGTGATGCCCTACAGCAATAGGAAATAGGAGCACAGGGTGATCTCAGATTAAACCTATCCATCCTAGCAAAGAGCTTTTCAGCACTGGTGCTCTGAACATACTGGACTGCAGAGCAGAGCTGAGGGCATTTAGGGTTGCGTGTTTTGCTCAGAATTCCCCACCACACAAAAGAAGAGATTTTAGCTGGGAAAGTTGTGAATATCATCATGATAGGACATCCCTAGCAGAGACTTTTTCCTGTAATACAGGATAGTGCCTGAATCACCTCACACAGGGCATTCCTGGAAGCAGCGCCTCCCTCTGCCTCTCTGCCTATGTCTCTGCTGCCTGGAGCTGTCCTTGCCAGGAGATGCTTGTCTGTTGCCAGCTCTGGTCCCTTTCAGGGCACTACAAGCTCATCCTACCTGCTGTGTGCTCAGCTCTGCCCTGCAGGCAGCTCCCAGCAGCAACAGGGCACTGTCTAGGAGCCTATCTGGTTAGGAAAGGACTCGAAAACAGCTAAGACATCGCTGATGAGAACTGGCTTTTTGGTCTCTTTTCCAGAGCCCAGAAATAAATTCTAGTCTCAAACTGCCCACCCAGCATATCCAGATGATTAGAATTTTAAGCACAGACTCCTGACCTCTCAAGAAAAACACACTGATGTTTTTATGGGAAGTCCCCTCTGAAATGTCCAGAGGTGACCAGGACCTCTGTGCAAACGTGATCATGGAGCATCATCCTGGCAGGAAGCAGAATCCCTGCTGCAGCACTTAGGGGCAGCAGCTGCCGGGAGCCTGCTGGGAAGGGCAGGCCCTTCATAACTCTACAACCATCCCCAGGAGAAGGCAGATTCATGTCCTATCCCTCTCAGGGTGCAGCAGGGCAGCCCTGCTCTGCAGCTTGTTCTCCTCCACCTCTACAGTAGAGGCTCTGAGAGAGTCCTACTGACAGAGCTCAGAGACTATCAGAGGTACCAGCTTGAGGAGATGCAGATGCACTGCCCTGCACCCAGAGAGGGACCACACAGAGGGCTGTGAAGATTTCTCCTCTGAAGCTCTCAGCTTCTTCCTTCTTCTCTCTCTGCCTCTCCCCTCTCTTCTCCTGGGTCCACTTCGTTCAGTGCCTGGAGGCAGTGTTCCCAGCCCTGCTGTGCTGGACTGAGGAACTGCTGCTGGACAGGAAAGGGAAGAAACCTCTCATGAAGTCCTAGTCAGCTTCAAACAGCAAATTTTCTTGGATTGTTACTGGGTCTCTCTGAGGGCTACTACTGAGAGAGTTTCCCCATAGTCTAGTTAGAGCAGAAAACCTGTGTCAGAGATGACAGGTAGACAGTGACCATGTAAAGGTAGAACTGATTCATGGTAAACCTGTATGTATTTCCAAGTTATGACCCTCAGGTGATAGGAAGGGGTGGGGAGTGGTGGTGTCAGGAAATGACTGTGCTGATCTATTTCCTTCCCTGTCTGATTTTTTTATCTTTGGCAATGGAGATCTCCTGCCTTCTATGCAAAGTGTCCTTGAAGATCAGCCAGCTCTGTTCTGGTCCCTTGTCTCTGAAGACCCTTCTTGAGAGGTCCTATTGACCATCTCCCTAAAGAGCTGTAAGTTTGCTTTTCTTAAATTCAGGGTCATGACTGTGCTACTTGACTGATTTGTGACCCTCACTACCATGAATACCACCAGCAGCCCAGGCTGACTCCAGTCTTGAGATCCTTGATGACACACCTGCATTGGATACCAACAGATCAAGTACTGCACCGCCTCAGGTAGCAGTGTCTATTTCTTGTGTTAGGTAGTTGTCATCCAGGCCATCCAGGAAGGTACTGAATTGCCTACTGCTGTGTGTGTTACTTTTCCAGCAGATGCCAGGGTGATTGAAGTCCCCCAGCAGGACAAGAGCCTGTGAATGGGATGCCCCCTGTAGCTGGAGTAGGAAAGCTTCACCAATCGGTTCCTCTTGATCAGGATGCCTGTAGTAGACTGCAACCATAAGATCACTCCTCTTGCCTCGATCTCTAATTCCTACCCATAACCTTTCATCTTGCTCAAGACTGTTCCTTAGAGACCTCCCTTCACATTCATTCCATTTCTTCACATAGAAGGCAACACCTCCACCCCTCCTGTCCCTTCTGAACAGCTTGTAGTCATTAATAGCCACACTCCAGTCATAGGATTCATCCCCCCATGTTTCACTAATGGCCACTATTTCATAGCCTTCCTGCAGCACAGTAGCTTCCAACTCCTCCTATTGCCCATGCTGCATGCATTAGTGCAGAAGCACTTCAGCTGGGCCATCAGCCATGTCCCCTTTCCAAAGAAACACCCCTTCATTCCCTTAAGGTGTTTCCTTGATGTTTCCCTGTTGGCTGCTATTACCCAAGAAACCTCTGGGAGGCTCTGACTGTACTGCAATGTCCCCAGCATGTTTAGAGCAACCTGCTGAAGGACATTACAAGCCCACAACCCACCAACTTTGGTGTGTCATCATGTGTCACATGAAATCCCTCTCCACCTTCTCATCTGGTTTAAAGTCCTGTTGAGTAGTCCCACAATCTGTCAAGCAAAGATCCTCTTCCTCCTTTGAGAAAGGTGTCACCTGTTCAGTGTCACCAACCCTGGTACTGTGTAGGCCACACCTCTGTAAAAAACCTAAATTTGTGCTGGTGACACCAGCCATGGAGCTCTGAGTTACCACACTGGATTTGATTGTTCATTCCAGTGTCACTGTCTGTGCCTGTGTCAGTGCCTTCCAGGAAGGAGAGAGGAAAAGATGACTCATGCTCTAGAATCTCTGGCCATTTGTCCCAAGGCCCTACAGTCTCTCTTAATTGGCCTGGGACTAGGAGTCATTACTTCCTCTCCTCCTACATGGAAATTCAGTAGAGAGCAATAGTCCAAGGTTCTTACCAGGCTAGGAAGTTTCTTAAGTGACATCCCTAACCTGGTTAGGGAGCAATCCCAGTTGCTTCCCAGTGGTCTCCCAGTCGCCACCCACATCACTGTGGAGGAACTAGGAGAGAACTGGGTTGGATTAGGAGCAAATGGGAGAGAAATGGGTTGAATTGGGAGGGAACTGGGGTCAAATGGTTACTGCCTCTAGTCTGACTGGGGCAGGATACAGGGACTTCTGAAACTGGGTGCCTGTCAGGTAGGGCAGGGCTTGGATCCAACAGTAAATCTCCAGTTCTGCTTTCTGATACTCCTTAGCCTTTCTGCTGCTTCTTACAGATCTACAGCCCAGCAGAGAAGATCTCTATAGGGTCTCTGTGGGTCTCATGGGATCACTATGAGGTTTCTATGGGGTGACTATGGAATTTCTATGGGGTCTCCATCTGTCTTTATGGGATTCAGAGATTCATATAATGGGTCAGGTTGGATGGGACCTTAAAGATCATCTAGATCCAACCCCCCTGCCATAAGCAGGGACACGCCTCACTAGACCAGGTTACTCAAGGCCCCATCTAATCTGGTCTTGAACACTTCCAGAGAGAGGACATCCACAACCTGCCTGGGCAACCTGTTCCAATCTCTCACCGCCCTCACAGTGAAGAGCTTCCCTCTGACTTCCAGTCTAAACCTACTCTCTTCCAGCTTGAAACCATTACTCCTGGTCTTACCACTACAAGTTCTTGTAAACAGCCACTCTCCAACTTTCCTGTAGAACCCCTTCAGGTACTGGGAGGCCACTATAAGAACTGCCCAGTCTCCTCTTCTCTAGGCTGAAAAACCCCAAATCACTTAGCCTGTCCCCATAGGAGAGGTGCTACAGCCATCCAATCATCCTCATAGCCCCCCTCTGCACACATTCCAACCGTTCACTATCTTTCATGTTTGGGGGGCTCCAGAACTGGATGCAGTACTCCAGATGGGGTTTCATGACAGCAGAATAGAGAGAAAGGATTATGTCCGTCAACCTATGGGGTCTAAGAGTTGCTTCTGGGTCTGCTGCATTTAAATCTCCCATGGTTTCCCCAGCATCTCCTCCAGCCACATCATCCTCTCAGCCAAACCTGTCAAAGGTGCTGCTCCTGTGTGTCTTGGCTTTCCCGCTCAGGCTTCCCTAGATCTGAGAACACCCTGACCACCTCAGAAACCTTAACAGAAATAAGTGCTCAGCCACAGAGCTTGGTGGTGTTGGTGCCACTGCCTTGCCATTTGCAGTCCTCTGTCATCTGACTTACAGCTCTAAGTTCAAACAGTGATGCAATCCTACTTGACATCAGAAGTCACTACTGTGATGCCATCTACTGTGAGTTTATCGGTCTGTGAACTTACCATTTTGGACAGTTATTTCATTAAGTCCCAACTAAGACTTCATCCAACTGTGATGTTCTATGACTGTGACTGACTGTGATGTCATCCAGTGTGACATGATCAGTCTTTTACATCACAATTTTTGACTGTGATGTTGTCTGACTGTGACAGTCCTGATCAACATCTTCAACTCCATCACTGCTGTCATTGGACACTTAGGACAGAAATTAACCCATGGCTTCTGTTCACACAGGACTAAGTTCCTCACTGGAATCCAGCTCATGCCTTTCTAACCCCACATATAGCACCCCAGAGCAATTCTCCATCAGTGTACACAGAGGGTGTGCACTGCTGTGAGATACTGGGACCACCAGGAGACCCAACCAGTTGTAAGAGACAAAGTCCCCTGAACCCACTCAGACAACAAATGAGTTTATTCTGATCATGGTCCTCACTCCTTTCCAGTACCAAGACGGAAATCTCACAGAACCCAGGATATCCAGAGCTCCCTTCCAATCCCATTGCTGTGTGAGTCAGTGCTGCTGCTATTTGAGTCTGAGCTCCAGTCAGAGAAAAACATTCCTTCATGAAAATCGCTCAGTCCAAAACAACTGATTTCATCCAAATGTACAACTCAACTCATCACCTGCTCAGAATCCCGGTCCAAAATCTCCCACCTTCACACACGATCCCCCCACAAGCCAACTCCAGATCTGAGTGATCTTGGAAAAGATGTGACAGTCTCCTAAAACCTCCAGCATGCTGGGACTCTGCTCTGCTACTCTCCTGCCGCCCCCCCAAACTCCTCAATTTCATGTTGCCTGCGCTCAAGACAGACACTCAAAATTCTGGAACCAATTCTTACCACTATGCACAAAAAAACTCACCATCCTGGCAATTCAATCTAGTTCACACACCCCCAGAATGCCAGCACCAAGATCACCCAGAAGAGTATAGGGTCTGTCTCGGTTTGGGAAGACAGGTGTCGGTTAGGGAAAGCTGGAGTCTCCCTTGGAATGGAGACTGTCACCCCCCTCCCTCCAGAATTTTATAATTTTGCAATTTAAGGGGCTTTCAGGCAGAAGATTTGAGAAAAGGAACAACAATTCTTCATTAAGAACACTGAGAAAACCCAACAGTACACCCAAACAACCAGACAAAAGAAAGTCCTAGGGATCCCGACAGAGTCAACCTGCTGCAGTTAGAGAGGGTGGTGGCTGGGTCCTCCAGAGTGGTAGATGTGGCTCTCTTTTCCTTGGTGCGGGCTCAGACGGAAGACTGCAGCAGGCAGGAGGCGTCAGGGAG
>VZRI01013863.1:59136-88009 GCA_013397515.1 Upupa epops | reverse complement strand
CACTCTGGTGAGACCCCACCTGAGGTGTTTAAGGTGGTGTTTAAGGAGGTGTTTAAGGATGGTGCTCTGACCAGCCTGCTTTAGGGTGGGGTGTCACTACCCATGGCAGGGGGGTTGGAACTGGATGATCCTGTGGTCCCTTCCAACCCTGACTGATTCTATAACTTCTTCCCAGGGAGGGGGATGGGGCACTGGAGGGGGCTGCCTGGGAGGTTTGTGGAGTCTCCTTCTCTGGAGATGTTTGAAACCTGGCTGGATCTGTACCTGGTCTGGGTGATCCTGCTGTGGCAGGGGGATTGGATTGGATGATCCTTGCAGGTCACTTCCAATCCATAATATTCTGTTCTGTGACTTGGTCCAGGTGTCCTGCTGAGGCAGGGGGATTGGACTAGATGATCTTTTGAGGTCCCTTCCGATCCCTGATGATTCTATGATTCTATTCTATGAATCTATGATTAATCTTCAAACTGTAATGATTGTGAACTTTTAGAGTTACTTTTGACTTTTTTTAATGCTTTTCAATATGCTCAGGTTCTTGACAATAAGCCGGTGGGCAAATTCTAGCAACATTCCAAATAGCTTACACCTAGCAAATTGAGTATTAGTCAAGAATTACTTCAACTGGGTCAGTGAGCTAGGATCCTTTTTATGAATGTTACATATCTGGCCATTTTAACTTAGTTGCTTTATATCCAGCTTAGCTCAAAAATAGAGTAGAAATAGGAAGTTATAGAAACCTCCCAGTAGTCTGAATCTTTAGTTACGTGGCAGAACAAAATGATTTATACATGAAGATACCACAATGTGTGAACACTAATAACTCCTGCAAGAGAAGAAAATCCTGACATTTACTGAAACTTGAAACATTTCAGTTGAATTTTGAACATATTTTGTTATAAAATCCCAGTATTATCAGTCTGTATGTCACTGTTTCAATGTTTTACTTGGAACCTGAAATATTTACAGATCTCAGCAGCTTAAATCTAACTTCTCTCACATCTTCCCCTCTTCCAACTTGGGGCATTAATCTTTCAGCAGATTAAAATTCTTGAAGTGATTTTAAAACAAAAGTGGTTTTACATTTTTTGCCTGGATTTTAAACTTTGTTTGTTGCTGCTCCGCTGTGGTGAACAGCCACAAAAAAAAGGAAGAGTATCAGGAAAAAATTATCTCGTGATCCCCAGGTTTGAATGTGGAATGCATATCTTCCTTTTCACTTCTGTCCTCAGAGACCACAGATGTCCTTAAAAATGTTGAAGAAACCTCATCATCTGAGGAAAATCCTGGGCAACAAACTCATCTGTCATTCGTGCTCTATACACAATACTATTACATTCATTCAATACAATTTAATGTGGTGTTTTCTTGGCAGAGACAGGAAGGATGTGAAATTGTCTCTATTTCAAAGGAAGAAAACAATTGGGAAAAATCTGCATGACGCAAACAGATTTATTTGTCATCAGCAATCGTCGGCTCCTGAAAGGACAAGCTGGTGATAGAAATAAACACTGGGTAATGGTCTGGAGAGCATTCACGTTGAGTTTTTGTAATTCATACTTTTCTATACTGCCTCTCCAAACAGACATTTGTAGCAGACTGAATTCAATAGGGCAGGTGACCCCGACAGTATCCATGAGGATAAGCAGTTAGCTAAAGATTATGGAATATAAGGACAGTCAGTTATTACTTTCTTTACCTTTGCCACATTTTTACTTGATCCTTGAAGTCCTCTTTCATAGAGGATACAGAAAAGCACGTGCAGCTGAGTTTCCTAGATAGATAGCAATTTTCCAACAGAATTAACTGGGGGTTTTGTGACTAATGTCTGGGTTTGAGGTAGTGATATGAGTGCCCATCCTGATCAGACATCATAACTTTTAAAAAAGGACAAACTTCTATCTAGAAAACAGGCAGGTGGAAAATCACGCATGTAACTCCTGGTGGGTTCTCTGAGGGTCAGGTTGTTCAGTCCTGCTCTCATTTGCAGTGAGCAATAGATTCTGTTGATGTCTAAACTCCATGTGAAGTAGCACAAATTAGTGCCAGAGTATGCAGGTGAGAAGTAATGATGAGGTCATCTTGTCACTATCCAGCAGTATAGGGCTGCTCCTTACAAGTGGTTTTAGCAACTAAACCACCAGAGCTGACTTTGAACGTGCCAGGCATCGCAATTTTCCTGCGCTTCTGTCATTTTTTCCCTGTTTTTTACTTTGAGCTGGATTTTTCTGGCAGAATGTCTACATTTCCTTTTTCACCTTTTTTTCCTTATTTTTCTAGAGAGGTTTGAATATATTTCCCCGTGTTACTTATCGGTACGTATGCTGTTGATGTGTGGACAGTGAGGTTGATGCCATCATGTTTACCAGCACCTGGCCTGGTTTGAAACAGGAACACAGAACTGTGTGGAGGAAGGCAGACATTTTCACACAGTGACTGTGTATGGCCAGAGTTGCTTGGCTAAGGTGCAGCTTCTCTTTGCCCCATGTGCTACCAGCATGTTGGAAGGAGATCAGGAAGCAAAGCATATGCAGATTTTATATGTCATTCTCTGCACAGGTATCCCTTCACACAGAATGAAATGCTTAGAGGGCTGGTAGAAAAAGTTTTCAAGTCAGTGTGGTTTATTGTGGAGCTATGTTTCTCTTGAGGAAGAGTGCTGCTTTTTAGAAATCTAAGGAACCACTGGTAGACTGCTGCTTTGAAGAAAGTCACAGCAGGTATCTAAACAGTGAATTTTTCCTTCCTTTTTGTTCTTGTTTCATCTCTCCAGACTCATTTCCCAAGGGGATTTCCCATCTCAGTAGTGTCTCTGGCAAGGATTGTGTGATGTGTACAACACCAGGAAAGAGAGTTTCCTTTGATACACACCTCACTTTGGTGGAGATGTCTGATGAAATATGCATACAGCTATTATTAATACTTGATAAAAAAATGCCTTGACACTCAGCTCTTCAAATATTTGTGTGAATGGACATAAAAACTTTGTATCTCAATGTGTCTGAGGCCAAAATCAGGTTCAAGTTGTTCTACAATGTAAGACCAAAAGACTTGGTGTATGCTGATCAAAATAATGGCTTACAGTGGTCTGCAACGGCTTCCTCACATCTTTAGCTGGCAGAGAAATTTCCTCAAGAGCATGAAAATGAACTTCCTTGCTGCTTTTACTTACAAGGTTTCAGTAAGTACAAATGGGTACCCTGTTCCATACTCTATGGGGCTTGTCTCCTACAGTTACCCTGTCTCCTACAATTGCACTTGTTCCCCTCCACACGTATTTTGCTGCCCAGCAAGCTGAGTGGAGTGTTTAAAAGTGTGCAAAGAGACATGGCCACACAGCTTAGGCATGGATTGGCCATTTAGTACTACTGCGTTTTGGTGGTTTGGATTATAGATGCCTAACCAGTCTAGCCTTTACTAATGAACCAACACTTACATAGGATCTATCTCTAATTGTAGATTATTTGTTGCCCAGGAGGAAAACAATAAGCAACACAGTTACAGCTGGTTTTGCCAAAGGCATAGTTCAGCGTGTGTGATCAGGCTACCAGGACTCACATCGTAATCTTAAATTCCTGTGAACACTCTTGTGTGCAGGCAGTGCTGGCAGGCAGACAGGAAGATGTGCAGTACTGGGTTGTCGTATCACAGAGGAACCCTGAAATGTTTTATTACAGATGACTTCATGTCAGCACCTCATCACTCCCAGGTTAAACACAGTGCTTTAATTTCGAAGGAGCCATGGATAAGAGGAAAGCCAAGGCATACAAACAATACTAAGACAGCAACTGAAAGGAGGCACACACTCTTAGAAAACAACAGCCAGTAAGGATGTCAGATGTGAGTCAGGTCTTTCTGGGAGTAAAACACAAAAATATGCATATGTGTCACTGTTTTATTCACAGGTCCTTTGTTATTTTACTTGTCTTTTACAGCTCAGGAGAAATCTCTAAGTGAGAGCATCCTGTGCTTGGCAGTGGTTCAGGTGGGTAGCAGCTAAAAACCCATGTTGTTTTAGCTTTCAGGTCAGCATTTGGTTCTCCGGATCTAGCAATGTGAGCTGGATGGGTTCTATGACTCTCTCCAGTCACCACTCATGGAGGAACTGTGGCTGCTGGGTGTTTATATGCATCTTCTTCTTAGTTAAAAGAAACCATGGCCTGCATTTTTTCAGTGATTCTTCCAGAGCTCCAGGGGGTCCTAGCATAGGATGCCTGGGATGGTGTATTTGTCTTTAATACAAAGAATGTGCCATGTCCTTGCTTTGAGATTTGGAGGATTCCATTGATTGTAAAGCATTGTTCACATATGGACAAATTTGCTGGTTTACACATAAGAGAAGAACTTAGACATTTTGAGTTGCTGTCCTTGCAAGTAGAAGAGGACTAAGCATACTGATCTATGAATTTATTTCCACGATCCTAAGTGACATTGGAAATTTTGGGAAGGGGACAGAAATAGAGGAATGAATTGTTGTACAAATGCCAGGTTGATTCTGAGATAATCTTGGTAGAGGAGGGTTAGTGGTTGGACTTGATGATCTCCAGGGTCTTTTCCAACCCTTATGATTCTATGAATCTCTTGAAATAACAAATTTCTTGGCCTTTTTATTTTTAAGTTCCCAAAGTTTGCAATCTAACTAATGAAAGGGTTTTGAACACAGGTTAGTTTTAAAGCTTTCCTGACCCACAGTTATATATTCTCTGCTGATTATCTGCAGCAAAAGCACATAGGCCTCAGCACAGGTGAAGAGATAAAGGTCTAAGCAGTTGCATATCACAGTATCACAGTCTCACAGTAATAATGAGGCTTGTAAGACCTTAAAGGTCATCCAGTCCAAACTAAAACCAACCAAGTAACCCTAAACATCTGACATCTAGATCATGCCACTCAGCACTTCATCCAGCCTAACCTTGAACACCTCCAGAGACGGTGACCCAACCACCTCCGTGGGCAGCCCCTTCCAAAACCAGATCACTCTTTCAGTGAAAACCTTTTCCTAATGTCAACTCTAAACCTCCCCTGAATGGCCTGATAGAAAACATACATTGGAGCAACAAGTGGAAAGACATAAGCTGTAACTTCAAAAGCAGACATATTTTAGTCACCACTTGTATCAGTTAGTCCTTTATACTGGTATTGATAGCTTTCTAGGACACCCACAAAGAGAAGAAAGACAATGAGGTAATCACATGAAGATGTTTAGATTTTCCTCTAAGCTGTTGTGTCTCCGTTTACATATAAATGTATTTGAAACAAACAGCTTGTTGTCAGTCCTGGCCAGAATTGCAAAGGATTATATTGTGATCTGAGAGTAACGCAGCTTTGCTGAACAGATGTGTGAGAAGATAACCAGATGCATTCCAGATTTAGTAGTAGCCACTCTTTTCATTGTGGCTTGTAGCAAAGGTGACTTTCTGTCGTGCAAAAACCCAGGTGTGTGGATGGGCGGTGTCTGAATCCCCATCTAGCACTTTTGAATTGTGGCATTGTATAACCATAGAATGGTTTGCTGTCCTGGTTTGGAACAAATCTGGGGGGTAGAGAGGACCAGTTAGGAATTCCCCTCCCCCTGATCCACGTGATAAAATAGGTTAAACACCCCAAATGCAGGTGATGAAAATAACTGACTTTATAAAGAAAGCTCATTAAATAACAATGCTAACAAAACAAAGGTAATTCTCCTCCTCAAAACCTGAACCCTGTACCAAAAACCCCACCACTCCCCAAAACCTGAAAAGGTAATCCAGTAGGGTCAATGTCAGATGCTGGGGAAGCAGCAGGAGGTAGAGCACTGGAGCCTGGACTAAATCCATGAGGTAGTGAAAAAGCTGTGAAGCAGTTTCTGCAGGGAGCAGCTCCAACAGGGCATGGGAAAGGGAAACTCCAGCAGGGAGAGCAGCAGTAAGTCCACAGCTCCAGGGGACAGAAAGGCAGAAGTCCGTGGTGAACAGTGGAGGGTTCAGAGGGGTCCAGAAGCAGCAAAATGCAGCAGCAAAGGAAGCAGTGAAGAAGGCTAAACCAGTCCCCGAAAGCCCCTTGAAACAGTGGCAGCAAACCACTCCCAGAACTGATTTCCCACTCACAGCAACAACCAGTAGAGTGGCAAGTCTTTTCCCTTGTGGGACACAAGTCCTTTTGATTGCAGCCCAGCTGCATCAACTCTGACTGATGAATCCATGATGGATCCACAGAATCCTTGAGGATTTTGCTATTGCTTTTTATGTGATGGAAATGTTACTTCAAATTAAATGACAACAAACCTACTAGAAACAGTCCTCACAAACAATGCCAACAGAGTTGAGCGTTTATAGGAATGTGCATTACCAATACGCCACCCACAATTATGTGGAGCAATCCCTGGTGTATTTTGTAACTGGATGTTACTGAGCTCTGCCAACACAGTCTGTAAGCATGTTTTTTACTGCAGTTTCAACAGTGTTGTTTTTCTAAAGCATAGACCTAACAATTGTACCAAGTGGTGTGAGAAGGGTACCCCTAAAATGTCACTAATGACAATGAAGTTGCTGTTTATTAGAATCACTGGGTTAATGTTTATTCTGCATTTTTCTAATAACTATTGCAGACCATTAATTTTCTTGAACAATGTTTTCAGGTACTAATTCATAGTTTTAAGCTTGTGTTTTTACTTCCTTTAGTCTGAAAGTGTGAAAATCCTTTCAGGAAAACACAAATGATGTGTGAGTTAGCTTCAAGTATTACTGCCAACACAACATGCGCACTTGAGGTGTACACAGCCAGTCAGCATCATGAGATCACAGGATAAGTCAGGTGGGGAGAGACCTCAGGAAGCCTCTTGTCTGTCATCCAGTAGGGTCAGCTGTGGAGTCAGAGCAGGTTGCTCTAGTGTGTGAAAATGTGCAAGGAAGGAGACTTCACAACTTCTCCCTGGGCAACCTGCTTTACTGTGAGGCTATCGTTATGGTGACAGTTTCTTCTTATATTTGCTTCAAATCTCTCAATTCGGCTTCCACCTTGCTGTCATCCTCCTGTGCTGCACTGCTGTGAGGATCTTGACTCTTCCCTGGTCTTCTCAAGGCTGAACAAGCCCAGCTCCATTCTTACAGGTCAAGTGTTTCAGACCTGTCCATCTTTGTGGCCTCATCTGAAATCTCTCCAGTTTTGAATGGTTTCTATTTTTGTGGGTAGGGTACAGTTCATCATGTTGTAAATGTCGTATTAATGAGAGCAAAACAAAGGTATTGACATTCATTCAGCTGCTGTTCATCCATCTGTTAACATTAACACAGATGCTGTTGGCGGTCTCTGCTGCCAGGGCTCAGCGATGGCTCAGGTTCATCTTGCTGCCCACAAGAGCCTCCCAGGCTTCTTCAGCATAGCTCCCCCTCAGGCAGCGAGGCTCTGGCCTGAAGCACTGAAAAGGGGGATTTGCCTTTGGGTGTCCTAGTTCAATTTCATAAGTTGTCCTCAAGGTGTAACTTTAAAGGAGTCATCTTGGTACCATTCCGAGCTGTACACACCCAAACCAGGAGACAGGAACTTATCTCCCGTGGGCAAATCATGTCACCTCTCCCTGTCTTGATTTTACCATCTGCAAAAGCATTCCTTGGTATATTTATTTCTTGTGCAGAGCACTCCTGGCCAGGTTTATCAGCAATATTTGATTTCTTTCTCTTGAAACCAAGAACATGAGACAGTCAGGGAGCACAAGTTTTCACCTGCAGAGTGATTTATGAACTGCTATTCAATAAATAGATAAATTTAGGATATTGATAAAACTATATAATTGTCAAATTGAATCAAATTGTGAAAGAATTTGGCTTTAAACCTAATTCTTAAAGTACCTCAATTTGAACACAAGCTTAATTTTCATCAGAAGCAACCCTGCAGATGTCTAAGGGTAGTGCTTACAGGCCAACTCTAGAGTGGCTAGAATAGGATTCTGTGTGAATCTCATAATATAGCAGTTATGAAAGATTAATCCAGTGTCATTTAGTCTTTCTGTTTACTGGAAGAGTTGAAGTGAGTGAAATTTTCTGTTGAAAATTTCAGCTTTCAGGTTTAGAAAGTAGGATCTTTATTTTGCTGTCTAAAGGACATGTCAGACAAATTACTGATGAGAGTTACAGGTTTTTATTGAAGTCTCTCGTTCAGGACATCTGTCCCAGCATCTCAGTTACAGCCTTCCTTGCACTGTGCCATATTTCAATTTGAAAATGTGCTGGACATAGTTCTTCATTGGACATGTGGTAAACGAATGCGTGTATGTGGAAAACCTAAGGGCATTGCATAACAGAATGGCATAGATTTCTGATTCAACAGGTTTCATTTGGATTTTCTGTTTTGTCAATACTGAGATTTTAAACGAAATGTGTATCTGAGGTAGGAATAGCAACTTTGAGGCAACTTCTGCTAGAACTCATCTGTACAGCAGTGTTCCAAAGGGGAGAGGTTACAGCAGTAGCACAAAAAGCTCCAATTTCTGCCACTTGTAGGTTCTTTCCTCTCTCCCAGCCCACTCTCCACCCCATCTTTCTCTTACAAAATTTACTTGGATTATTACCAGAGTTCAGTCCCAGCACTGGTGTGGAATCTGAAGGATAAGCTCAACCAGCAAATTTGAAATCCTAATCTTTGTAAAGCCAGCGTGAACAACAGGCAGTGTTACACGAGGCACAGTACATGGGACCTGATCAGCAGCTGCTGTAAATTTGACCCCATTGATTCTATCAGTTCTATCCCTCTGTGTTTGACAGAGCACACGGATTTAGGATGATGTCTTTGGCTTGTTACTGTCAATGTCATAATGATAGAAAAGCACCCAAAAAGATTTTGGGAATGGTGCAAACTGAGTCTCCTCTTCTGGAGACATTTGAAACCCATGTGGACTTGGTCTGGGTGATCCTGCTGTGCCAGGGGGATTGGACTGGATGATCTTTTGAGGTTCCTTCCGATCCCTGATGATTCTATGATTCTATGATTTATAATTAATTCACTCTTTCTATTTTTAAGATTTAATATTTTATCTTTTAGCTTATTTCTTGACCCTCTGCTATAGATGGTCAGTTATCTGTTCATCCTCTTCCCATGACAGAATGCTTAATAGGCACTTAATGTATTGTAAGTTTCTCTTGGCATTTGCTAATTGCAGGAGCAGCACCCCAAAGGTGATGTTTCCTGATAAGCCAAGCATAGTGAATCACAGAACTGTCCTCCTTGGGCTGTTCCCAAATAAAATCTGCCTATCACTTCTTTGTTTTCCAACTGCTATGGGACATCTGCAATCTGCAAAAAAAACCCTGGCCAAACTTGGAAAGTGTGTTTCCATCTGTGATTCACACCACTGTAAACCCCATGCAGTAGGGTGTGGCCGTCCTTGCTGTGAACGTGTTCGTACAGATCCTCACTGAGCACCTTTGAAACGTAACGCTTGTTTCTGACAGAGGAAGGTGCTTGCTCAGTATGTAAGAATGCTCCTCAACTGTCACAGTTTTCATGCTAAGTTCTCTTGTTGTGAAAGGTCCAGCGCTCACAGATGGTACAGACCAAGTGCTCATCTTATGAGAAATACACCAGAAGTATTAATTCCTTTCACCATTTCATGTCAGGCTGCAAGTGGTAAGGAGCTGCTACCCTCTAGAACCTGTTTAAAAGGTTATCTGGAATGGCATTGCTGCTCCACCTGATCTCTTAGCAGCCTGTTACTGCTTACACGGAGACCATTCCACAGGTAGCTCTACTACAACGTTTTTTATAGAACTAGAGGACATGGTGTGTCTCCTGTATGTGGTGTGCCCTTTTGACATTAGTGGTCTCTCACACCAGACCACGTTCCCTCCCCCAGGTTTTCCCTGTGCCTAGAAGCAAGCAGCTTCAACTCTGTCTTATCCACACACATCATAACTTCTTTCATATACAGAAATATGTAAGGAACGGAGGACTTGGAACCCTTCCACAGAACTCCTCTGGAAAAGTTGTGCACTGCAGCTGGTTAGTAAATGTCATTAGCATGACGATTCTGATTTGAAAACAAGAAAAGAGCATTTCAACTTGATGCAAACATGCAGAAGACACAAACCCTGGAAAGGAAGAGCTCTCAGAGGAAGGATTGCTTCGCTGTGCTTTTCTCTCCCACACCAGGATGTGCTGTACTGACATTTTATATGTGCTGTAGGTGCGGTCAGCAGTAAATCGGGACTCTTCTGGGGAATTTGCTCCTCTACACCTTCAGCTGTACTATGCCTCGAGGGTGGTTGTCTCACAGCGTACTCATGAGTAACACAAGATTCAGATAAAGAATGTTCAAATTCATGTTACAACATGGAAAAAAATTGCAGTGTCACTGGTACTTTTCCAACTGAACTTTCTCACGCGTAAGGTTCTTGAAAATGGATGTCATGGCTGTGTGCACAGCTGGAGCCCATAGGATTTTGGCATTTCTCCTGAAAATGACATTCACCTTCTTGACAGACTGCTAAGCATTTAAAATACTGCTTCCTACAGTATTACAGATAACACAGGCAAGTGTAAAATGTAAAACAAATAAAGCTGAAAAGATAACCCCCACATGTCCATTATCGCAGTTTACAAGCTTGGAAGCAGAGGACAGAACACAACAAATTGCTTAAAAAAGGTGACGAGGTCTGAATTTGGTGTTTCAGTTGTCACGAAGAAGCATTGATTACCTCATCCCAGGGATATCTGTATGATGGTGCAGCTGTTAGGTCTGACACAACAAAACTTCTAGTCCTTATTAAGGTGTAACTGTACAGTTAATGCAGCTGAAGTTGCTTTCATTGTCCTTGGTAAAAAGTAGTGTCTCTCTTCACTGCCTTTTTGACTTAGAGTAGACTAATGTATTCTGCATCATGTGGCACTGAGCTTAGTTTTAGGCAGACAGATTTGAAAGTTGGCTGGATAGTACTGGTATGCACTAAAACCCCCAGGACTTCATCCAGTGATGGAGGTGTAACAGGCCACCATGGCCACTCACACAGACACTGTGAGGAACAAAACTGAATTAACTATTTGTGTTGAAGATAGAGCTTTACCTTTGGTGCTTCTGGCTATTAATCCTTTCTCAACAGCAAAGTGAGACAAAAGAAAGTGACAAACAAAAGGAAGTGACATCTAGAAGATCTATGATAACATCTTATTTACACTTACTTATCCAACCAAATCTGTTCCTTTATCTGCTGAGTATAGATTGAAAGATTTTGGTGTCATCTAGTCAATCAAATTGAAGTAATTCAGGAGGCATTTTACAATACTTACAACATTTTTCTTAGAGATGGAAAAACTATTTGAAAACTTATCATATTTGTTATAAAAATATGATATGGCATTATTATAGGATTTTAATGTGCAATCAACAGTAATGGGTTTGAATATAATTTCTGGAATTTTTGGTTAAGGCCAGTCTGCATCGCATCAACCTTAAGTATATGGCTGCTTTTTATTAGTCTCCTTCTGATGCTTTTTTATTTCAAGAAACAAGTGGAAAAGGAATGAGAACTGCTTGTTGTACAAAGTCTCATGTTTGTTTCAGATCTAGGTTGAGGATTTTGAAGTCGTGCAGGTTTCTGCAGAGCTCTCCTGCACTAGCTGGATGTTCTTGTTTGCTCCTTACTCACGTTCTTTTCATGAAAACCCAAAAGCTTCACCTGCAGGCTAGCAAATCGTACAGTCAAGCTCAAATGTAATCCTGCAGGTCTCCAGAAAAACAACAAAGAAACCAAAAAAAACCCCCACCCTCAACAAATAAAAGAGAAACTTTGAAAATCAAAGCCCTAAAAATTAGGTATTCTCTCCGTTTTGTCTTTGCAGTGAGGTAGGGTTAAATATTGAGAACCATGCCACCTCCCAGCATTAGCCTTGATGTGATATGAAAACAAGTCACTTCCAAGTCAGCTATGGGGTATATAATTTGAAGGGCTCAGAAACTCTCCAAAATGCTACTTAAGAGGACAGGCTTTGCAATATATGTTGTATGCAATCCTTCATATCTGTCTGATTGAACTAAAATCCCCCACTTTTGTGAGAGCTGTGAGAAAAAGAGGCAGCTGTAATTATTCTCCCTTAGATTTATGCTTTTGCAGATGAGAGTTTCTGCTTTCTCAAATGTAGGCAGCATCTCAATCAATAGTATAGTAGTTGTCTAATAATAATCATGGACAATTTTTGATAACTATTATAACAGAAACAGCTGCTAATAGAAAAACAGGGCTTCCCTGTAAAAGTTTGGGTTTTGGGGGTTTGTAATTAATTTGAACTTTTGCGCCTGCAAAATAGGCACCAATATTTTGCATTTGTCCTGTTTTGAGTTGGAACAGAGCTAATGCTGTTCAGGGATTTTACTTTTCAGCCCAGTCTCTTCTAACTCACTGCATGTTTGTGCAAACAGTTTCTACAAGTGGTAACACAGGAGGGAGCTGGGTCTCTTTAAATTGGAGAAGAGGAGGCTGAGGGGGGACCTCATTCATGTCTATAAATATGTGAGGGGTGGGTGTCAGGAGGATGGAGCCAGGCTCTTCTCAAGGTCACCTAGTGATAGGACAGGGGGCAATGAGTGCAAGTTGGAACAGAGGAGGTTCCATATAAATATCAGAAGGAGCTTCTTCCCAGTGAGGGTACCGGGGCATTGGAACAGGCTGCCCAGGTGGGTTGTGGAGTCTCCTTCTCTGGAGATGTTCAAGACCTGCCTGGATATGTTGCTACGTGAGTTCCACTTAGCCAGCATCAGCCAGAAGGGCATTGTGTAGTCACATAGCCCAGTGATGGGTGCATAAGTGTAAGGTCCTTTTGCCCACATTCTTCCCTTGGAGACAGATGCAGCAGATCTACTCAAGCGGGTGTCTTTTTCATTATGTATTCTGATGAACATTTTGGGATACACTGTGAACTAAAGGACTTCTTCCCAAAGTTTAAGTAGCTGTGTATTTCTTCACAAGTCCAGCCTTACTTCATTCTTACCAGTCACATTTTTGTTAGAGATGTCAACTGAAGCAAGTCATGCTGTTAACTACTCCAGTGAAATCCAAAAGCTCAGCAGAAGCTACAGCTTCTTATTGCTGTGCGGGGACATAGCTGCTACCATGAATGGAAGAAAATAGGCTGCTCTTCAATTCGCTGTAAACTGACTACTCATGCAACACTGTGTTCAGTGCAATATCCTAAAATGCCTGTTTGCCTGAACAACCCTCCTGTTTGGTTGTTCTTTTGCATTGATTTTTCTTCTTCATCTATAGATGATGGGAGTTCAAGATACAAGCTTGGCCTCAAATCTAATGGAATATTCAGGACCAGACCACTTTCTGCAGAAGCCTTACTAAAGTCAGAGGTGCTCCTGGGAGCCTGCTGTGGGGTACAGTATGCTGAGGATTATTTCCTTGTGAGTAAGAGATGAAAGCAAGCAAGTTCATCTGTAATGAAAGATGTGCTGATTGTACTTCACACAGTGTTGCCTAGATACTGTCACGACTGATGTCTTTAAAGCACAAATCAACTTATATATAAAAGAACATTATTAAGGTTTCAGGGTCAAGTACTCAAAAAATAGGAAATACCAGAACTAAGATCTCCTGGGAAACCTTAATTCAGCCCTCCTTTTTCTGAATATACTGTGACACTGTAATTACACAGTACCCCTGCTTCATTAAACACAAAGAATAGACAGTACTCCAGCAGTGAGCAGTTGTATATTACATTCGCCTCTTACAGTTCCCTGTATACCCTGTGGCCCTATTTGCCTCACACTGCCTAAATAGTGCTGTCAGGTTGAATTATTCATTTCCTGTAGGGTGTTGGAGTGTTTTGTCATCATTAATTCAGTCAGTCTCACAAAACTTAAATGAACTGATTTTTTTTTTGCTTAGAAAAAGGGTTGTTGAAGGGCAAGGGTTGCTAGCAGTATGGAGTGTCAGTCTCGGTGATCTGTTCCTGTGTGTCTTTCAGAGTACTTTGAACTACATGCTCAGGAACAGCATCTGTTGACCATAACTGCTGCTTTTACTTACGATATACAATAACATTTTGTCTCTAGATAGATGGAGTTTGCACATGCTCATGCATATACACAGATAAGTTACCTAGATGTTAGATGTTAGGGTTACTTGGTTGGTTTTAGGTTGGACTGGATGATCTTTAAGGTCTTTTCCAGCCTCATCATTACTGTGAGACTGTGATACATTTGACACTATAACAATGAATATTTGGTTTATTGTGTTCTGAAGGATTTTCTGAGTCAGTGTTCATCATGTGCATTTTTCATTGGAGATTCCAGCCTAGCACCACTGACACCAGAAATAATTTCAAAATGCCTTGAAGACCGTCTATAAGGCAGAATTCTGGAGGAATGGATTGAGCATAGGGATTTCTCATAAGATACTAACTCTGGGTACTGTATGTAATGGTGGTTATCTATGTATGTGTATGCTTGTAGACAGTAAGTTCTAAAGGTAAAAGGATTTTTTTAATTGCTAGACACCTTGACTAAAGAGTATGTTCCTCAAGTTGTAAGACGATTCTGATAGTTACAGATTTATTAAACACAGGATGTGCAAAAGAACCTGTAGAAGGTTCTCCATAAGAAAATATTTTAACTCTTAAAAATTCCTTGAAAATCATTCTGGAGTTTTGACTCTTGCTGAATGCCCTCACCATGACATTTTCCATTATCCTAAAGAAGTGGCTTTAACCTTTCCTGAGTTTCAAGTAAATGTTCATTAAATGCATGTACAGCAGCTGAACTGCTTCTACAGAAAAACAATATTTCTATGCACTCTGTATTTTAAGACAATGTTGATAACCCATCCACAATAGGGTTCTGCTCTCCATTTTAGGATGAGGGGAGTTTCCCGACACTCATAAAATGTGTTACAATATCTATTTGTCTGGTTTTACTTGATAGTCTTCTATTTCAGGAGGTTTAGGCTCTTCTTTCTATGTACTGTATTCCAGCATATCTGTGCTTGTGTCAGAAAATCTTTTAGAAAACAGCACAGGAAATTGCAAAGTCACCTTTACACAGCCGCATGTGGTGCCGTGTCCTGCCATAAAGATTTATTTGCCTCTCACAAACATGGTGAGAGGGCTTGAGATGCTTGCTGAGATACACAGTGGTGGCTTGCTGAGAAATACAACATCGAACCGTCGTTGTGACAGGTCTACTGTTAGAAACAAAGATATTTTGCAACAAGGAACTCTGAACTACTTATGCTAATAACACAGTTTTATATTTGGATTGTGTGCTAAAAGCCTGGGACAATTGAGAAAGGATCTTGACAGGACTTTATTATCTGTTGAAATTCTTTTTTGGGTTCTTGTGTGATGAACAACCTATTGAAAGAACTGTGCGGATATACCTCCAGGATGAAGGTGCTACTTTAACAAGAAAAGAAAAGGCAAGGACAGCCCTCAAAGGCATCTAATTTGAATTCCTTTTCTATTTTAATGGAAAACAGGTCAGGCACTTAGCTAATAAACCTACCAGTGACATCTAAACTAGTTAGAATTTGTTTGCTGCATATCAGTACAAACTGTATCTTGGTTTGTTTTGGTTTGGTGTGGGTTTTTTTGCTTGGTCATGAACACATGAATTTGAATACACCCATGAAAATATATGTGGCTAGATTCAAAACTCCCTGCCACCAGCACCTTTTTGATTATAACTTAGCTTTCTGAATACCATTCTAATAATTTCAAATGTAATCACAAAATCATTAAGGTTGGAAGAAGAAACCTCCGAGGTCATTGAGTCCAACCGTCAACACAGAGCTACCATGCCCACTGAACCGTATTCCCTCGTGCCACATGTACACATGTTTTTGAACACCTCCAGGGACAGTGAAACACCTCCAAGGATAGGGAGTTATTACATCATAATTTTCATAACTTCCAGTTTGAATTTTGTTCATTTTATGCATGAAATGATTTGGAGTTAATTTTTTGCAACTATTCTAGGGAATCCATGTAATCATCCTTTGCCTGGTAGGACCCTCACATAGCTAGCCTTAGTCCAGCCTTTCTGATTCATGCTCCTGAAGCAGCCAGTTTTTGAAAGGGGAAACATATTCCTATTGCTTTGCCTCAGCTCACTGCCAGGACTGCGCACAGTGAATCCAAATTAATGACCATTTTTCTGCACTTGAAGGAGATGCTACCTACTTAGGAGCTGCAGAAGAGCAGCCAAGGAGTGCTACCTATAATGAAACCATTGTGTTTTCGTTTCTACTAACAGAACCCTCTAATCACTTTGGTGCTGATGTGGCTGATGAGGTGTTGAACTCATCAGCAGGCAACTAAATAATATTTATTTGTTGTGAATTTTTTTTTGTATGGAATTTTATTCCCACACCAGAGTAGGGGAGGATGGCCTCAATGATCCTGATGAAATGGCAGCCTTTTCTCATTTGTATTATTTTTGTTCATCAGGTAGGAGACCTACAGCAGCACAAGAGGACAGTAGTAGAGCAACAATAGGTGATTTGCTAAAGGCAGGCAGGTGTGTGTTCTTTAAACCTGATTATTTAAATCTGAGCCAAAGAACAAGCCTCTGTCTTTCTTAACTTTGCAGGGATGTCGTTAGGGTTAACTGAGAGAGGTGATGGATCCAAACCGAGATGTGAATCACTCCCACAGCATCACCAGCACTTGGATTCACTCAGAATCAGATGTTAATGTCACTTAAAGACTCTTTCCCTGTTCTCCTGAGATAGCTACAAATTCAGTACCATTTCGGTAATGTAGATGTGTGAGGAGGGACAGAGGAGATGGGAAGAGAAGACATGGTGAGTGAAAAATGTTTAATTAAGAATAGAGATTTTTCACTCTGCAGCTTCAGAGTAAAATACTGTAGCGTGGTGGGATTGCCCACTGGTGTGTTCTTCAGGGCAATGTGAATTGTGTTTACTGCAGAGAGGTTTAATTGTCCTTGTACTGTATTTAACAAAAGTGATGAAGTGTCAGTCATGATCCTAGCTAGAGAATTCTGAGAGAAAGATTGAAAGGACGCTTTATGCTACTGATATTTAATTTGAAGAATATTATCATGTTTCAGAAATAATGTTTCCTTGTACTCCTCTTTTTTTTTCTCTCTAGACAAAAGTATCTTTAGTATAAAATGGGATCTTTCACTACTTAATACAGGAGTGGTTCATTTTTGCATTCCGTCTTCATTGTATCCTTCTTTTGAAATCATTCACCTTCACGTTATATCAAAACATGCTCCACATTGTTTCCTTTTGAGTGTTCAGATTTCTTTTTTCCCTCAGAATCTGTAATCAATCTCATCCAATTCTTTAGAAGTTATTTTTGGATATATTGACAAGCGTGTTTATTTTTCCTGAGTTTTATATTCTCCAGTTAGGTTTTGGGCTCTCAATTCATATTAACTAAATGATCTTGTTATTTTCATCTTGCACAATGCATCCTGCCTGACTATACTTCTTAATAAATCCTACACTATACAATGACTAATTGAATTGGTTAGAATAGATACCAGATTTCAGCACACAACAGACAACTCACAAACTGGTGCTCAGAGGAGCTTGTGTTAATGTAAAGCATTTAAAATCCACTTCCCTCCTCTCAGGCTTTACCTTGATATAGACTTCCAGATTTATAATGGAAGAGCTTAACACAAAAACCCACCAGACCTTGACACTTGCAAAACCTTGAGCAAATGCGGACACATGTAGCATTAGTGCCAGTTCCAAGTCTGAGCAAGACTTTTGAACTAGATGTTATCTAGAAGTAATTTTCAAGCAACATTTGGATGATTTAAGGGTTCTGTATAATATTTGCTCCATCAAGTTGCCCAAGGCATCTCTGCATGCATTAATATTAGCAGAAAAAAAATCACAGCCATCTTCTTCTGCCATATCAGCTCCACTGGAGATGTTAAAAAATGAATGTGAAACCCTGCAGAGGGAAAACATGGCTGTTGTTCTTTTAATGCTGACTTTTGTGGATACAGTGCTCCTTATACTTATGAACCACAGTCCAAAAGCTAAAACCTGAAAAATACCTTAAAATATGATAGCTGTGATAAATTGCTATCACGTATAGGAATAGCTAAATAAAATGCTGTATTTTTCCTTTTAAGATTCTTGGGGGGAAAAAAAAGAGGGGGAAATCTGTATAACCTATACCCATAAGACCTATTGTCAGGAGGTGCAACAACTACTACAAGAACAGTAGTGCTGAGGTTTTTTCCTAGTAAGCACAGCTGGAAAAAAATTGGAAGAACAGAGATGTCAGGATGAGCAATCCTTCAGTGTTGTGGCTGGAAGAAAAAAATGCAAGCACCGTATTTACATTATAAACCCTCATAATTCAATAAAGAACATGGGGTAATAAATGGGCAGACAGCAGTATGTCAGAGTAAGAAGTGAGAAATAAATGACTTCAGTAACAATTTGGATAGGACTACATGCACAGACTGAAAGTTCAGACTTGAAAACTAAGTCAAATCTCTCAGTAAGAAGTGCCTCACGGGGTGAAGTGTTAGTCTAGTAAATGGGCATTTCCATGAAGTAGCTGAGTGCCATAATTAACTATAAATGCTCTCAAAAATATCTTGGAAAAGACGTGTAAAGAAGAGGAAAATGAGTGAGAATTATTTGGGACCGTATGTGCCCTCTCTGTTGTGTGCTGTGCATCAGCTTGTTTCGTATTGCCTACTAGGTATTAGGGCAATATTCAGACAGTGCATGAGTTGCTGTGAAATTTAGAGAAAAAGACATCTCTCGAATTAATCTCGTGTTAGGTATGCTGTTGTTTTCTGTCATTAGATTCTTTCATCTCCTCCAACAGCAGAGATCATGGAGGAATGCTGTAAAATACACACTGATCAACAGCTCATGCAATTTTCACCTTTGAGTAGTGAAATTACCAGTATGCCTGAGCATGTGCAGCAGGCTGTCTCACTTTCTCACCAAGAACCTCTGTGGTGGGTTGGGAGAGGATGCCGTTAGCAGTTGCATGCTCTGCCTTCAGCTGAAGATGCTGCAAAAAGAGACTAGTGAATAATTGAATTGTTGTTTCACAACCCGCCACAGAATCATTGGAGTTGGAAGAGACCTCCAGTGATCATCAGGTCCAACAGCTCTGCCAAAGCAGGGTTGGTCCAAGCTCATTGCTCAGAGCTGCATCCAGGTGGGGTTTGAGCATCTCCAGAGCAGGAGACTCCATAGCCAATCTGGGCAGCCTGTTCCAGGGCTTTGGAACTCACACTGGAAAGAGGTTTGTCCTTATTTCTATATGAAACTTTTGGTGTTCCAGCTTGCGTCCAGTGCTCCTTGTCCTGTTACTGGGCACAGGTGGAAATAGTCTGGTGCCATCCTCTCTGCAGCCACCCTTCAGATATGTATAGAGGTGAAGTAGGTCTCTTAGTCTTCTCTTCTCAGGTCTAAACAGTCCCAGCTCTCAACTTTTCCTTGTACGAGACATGCTCCAGGCCCCCAGTCATCTTTGTAGCCCTCCACTGGACTTTTTCCAGTAGCTCCTTGTCCCTTTTGAACCGGTGAGCCCAGACCTGCACACAGTACTCTGGGTGTGGCCATACACCAGGGCAAGTAGAGGGGGAGGATGACCTCCCTCAACAAAATCTAATTGCTCCACAAACACTATAATCAACATTATATTCACAAAATACTTGTGGTAAAAGCAATTGTTACTATTGCAATGACACTCTTTCTACTCCCCCCTTAAATCTGAAAATTCTACATAGCATGGAACAGGAAATTTCAGGTAGCTGAGATCTATAGGGGGAGAAGTCAGTACCTCAGTTGTGGTTACCTTTACCATAACTCTCAAATATCTCAGCTGGTTTAATAAAATGTATTGCTTCTTCATTTTCTCATGTAAGAGCACAGAATCTCTTTGCAAATGTATAAAACAACAAACCATTACAAGTGAGTCCACAGACTAATTAGCTGTACTTGAGCTGGCTGACTAGTAGAAGCCCTGAATGAAGAAGGATGGAAACATGAAAATTTGGATGTTTTGATGTCTTGAGGGTACTGGTGGATGAAAGGATGAGTATGAGCTGTGCCAAAACACAGTGACCCTCCCTAAGGGCAGGAACAGTCTTTTTTAGCCAGGCCTGTTGTGACAGAACAAGCAGTAATTGATGGTTTTCAACTAGGAAGAAATTTTATGCGTGAGGGTGTTGAAACACTGGCACAGGTTGATGCCCCAGGACTGAAACCATTCAGGGTCAGGTTGCATGGGGCTCTGGGCAGCGTGATCTAGTTGAGGCTGTTCCTGGTCACTGCATGGGGTTTGGACTAAATGACCTCTGGTGTCTGAATGAACAGTTCTGTTGCCTGACATATAGAGAAGAGACAACTCTGTGAGGAAGGACCAGCACAAGTAATCTACAGCAAGAAGGGGAAAGCTGCCTTGTCCTGAATACAGCAAAGTGCCTTCAGTAGCCAAGGATTGCATCTCTAGGTACTTGAAGAAGGTAGCAGTTACACAGGGACCAGCATAGCTTTGCTAAAAGGTGGTCTGGAAAGCTCTGGACTAGGCACTTCTTTCTGGACACTGTCTGGTTATGAGCTTTGATAATTCTGCTGTCCCTGAGCCACCCTCTCTATCTCCTCATGTTCAGAGATCACTCCCCCATTGCAGTGAGATAACACACACCAGTCACAAACCTCTCTTCATCCCATGCCGGTGTGCAAAGGCCAGTATTGTCACAGCTGTGTGTGATGTGTCCCTTTGCCGTCACCTCTTGGCTGTGAACTGGAGGCAGATAGAGAGCTGACCCAATGCTGCCAGTGCAGCATCAAAGTGGTGTCAGCCCCCCATGAACCACCCCAAACTGGACATAAACAGGCTTCTAATAAGCTCGTTGGGACTGAAATCTAGATATGTGGACAACACTCAGAAATCAGGCTTTCCAGGCCAGACTCTGTCAACTACTAGTATTGAAGAGTAGAAGGCGGGTATGCCTGCCTCACTCTGCCACATCTGCACCTTGGCTTTCTAGCTTACACTGCCAGTAGAGGTGGGTGCAAACTAAAGTACCAAATATTTGTGTGCTGACTCTGGCAGAAGCTTCACTTAAGGAGCCCAAAACTCAGATGTATATTTCAGCAGGGCACTGCCCAGCTCCTCTGCACCTCTCTCCTTGCACAACCAACATTATCTGGTGTAGAACTTTTGAAGTCATGTCATGTGAGCCAGGCAGAGCAAAAGCAGTGGACTTTCCACTGAGAATCACCTGACCAGTGTTAATGTGAGTACTCGAACTGTTAGCAAACTAAGGAAAGGGAGAAAGCCTTGACAAGGTAAAATGTGTTCAAAATAGCAGCCTGCTGCTGAGCAACTACAAGGGCAGCGACTTCTGGGAAGTGAGAGAAAATCTTGAAACATAGCAATTAAGACTTTTATTTAGCAGTTAACAGGTAAGTACATGCAATACCATGTGCCTTTGCACAATCAAGTTCTAACAAGTTAAGAGATGTCCTTAAAAAACGTGCTGCGGTACAGTACACATTGGGATGTGTGATATGAACTTGTTGGCCAGTGCTGTTTTGGAACAAAGGCTGATGGAGCTGGGTCTGTGTGATGGAATGTGGCATGAGAGAATAAATCTCTTAACCGAAGGAATTTCTTCTAGTGGCATCTCCAAAGCAGTCTTTCACAAGCATGGCATTGCTTTGCCTCTTTTTTTTATTTTGACTTTTAAATTTAATCACCGGCATGGATGTTTGTAAGAGAGCAAATCACAGAAGACACACAAGGGTTTATTTTTCATGCTTATTCACATCACACTTGTCAGAACAGAGATAGGGCTGAGTGTTTTCCTGCAATGCTTTCCAGCTGCTGTATTGCATACCCATTTTTCAAAGGAGCAATTTGGCCCATCCCAATGTCGCTGTCACTTTCCGTGTTTTAGGATCCCAAGGACAAGCAGAACTGACAGGCTGCTGTCTTCTTCTGACACAATGGGAAGGCATAATTTGAAGGATTTCAACTAATTTCATCTCATGAAAATTTCTACCTCTGCTAATATCTTTCTATGACACGGGGAACAGAGGAACATCAGAGCCCTAAATGAAGTACTGGGTGAGCTAAAAACTCCTTCGTGTCAAAAGCAAACAAACAGAATGTAGCAACTATAAATGAAAGCAGGAAACAACCCCTCTATAACAGCTGTTGATGTAGTTAGAAAAAAGTATTATTCTATGAGAAAAAATTAAATCAAATAATTAAGCAGGAGGTTGGCATAAGGCAGGCAGGTAAAGCCTAGGAGTATGGGAAAGCAAACAGGTATAGCAAGTTCTGCAGCTCTCTCAATTTCCCTGACGTGCATCTGGATAATTCTTGCTTTACTCAAGCTTCACTGGAATTACATCAGAGATGCAAAAAACTGGCATCATAATTCAGGGCCACCCCACCACCCCCAACTTCTGTTATTGATGGATACAAAGATGGGGAAGCTGTTAAATATTGTCCTGCTCAGATTGTATATGTGAGTAACCCCCAAAAGGAATTCAGTGGGAAGGCTGATCTGAGGTTTCTCTCCAGCATCCGAGAGACAATCCTGATAACTAGCTAATGTCTATTCATTTGCTCATTTGGTTCAAGATTTTAATCACTGCCACAACGATTATTACTTCCCATTTTCGAGAGGGCAAGATGCACACATACATAGCTCAGAACTGTTCACCAGAGTGTAATTCAGATTAGCTAATGCTACTTAATATGTATGTGTTTTCATGAAAACAAAAGCAACAATTCTTGTGCTCATTTAAAAATAGGCCAATCATAACAAATATATAGAGATCATCATAAATTACAGTAAGTAAATATAAATACACGAATAAATAAATAAATAAATAAATAAATAAATAAAAACATTCCTCTAATAAGAGGAATGAAAGAAACGAAGTACTATTTGCATGCTGTACAGAGATGAAAATCATTCACTCTGTGCAGGGGAAAATATGCCCCTGCAAAATGTTTGATAAACAGCACCTTCTTTCCCCATGAGAAAGCAATTAAGGTTATTTATGTTTTATTTCCAAACCTTCCTTGATTCCTATATGATGTAGGACCAAGCAGGTAATGTTTTTATGGAATATTCCATTCCCTGTCAGTATTTTCCTAATATTTGTAAATATTTATTGTACAATTTTGTGGGCCTTATTCAGTGTTTAATTGGTATAAACTGGAGGTTTATTTTGCATCACATAGTCGTTGAAAAAAGAGACCTGTAAAGGGAAAATAGGAAAAATGGGGTAAAATGAAACAAAATACACAAATTCTAACTAGTACCCATGCCCTGTAATTTACCTGCAGCTTTCCTGTTGTAAAATTAAATGCTTGTGCCATTTTATTGGGGTTCTATTCACAAACATAAGGTGCATCAGGCACAATTGTTGGTCACAATGTCTTTGCAACACCCTGGAAGAACAGGAGGAGGCTACTGATGACTTTGCTTCATATGGTCACTGATGGTGGCCATGCAAGTTATGGAAAGGCTTAAAAAGGTGGGACCTGGGATAGAGACCCAAGTCCCCTGTGTGACCTGGCAGGCATTTCAGCTCTTGCCCTTATGCAACTCTCCATTTCCAGGTGTTCAGCAGTGAGCCAATTTTCACTTTTTGAACCAGCCTCAGTGTAACCAGCATCCAGTAGCCATCTGGGGAATGAAAAGCCACATATATCTCCTGAAAACAGCATCTCTACCGTCTGCTGTATCTGCAGGAGGATTCATATAATGTGATTTTACCCTTTAAATCACATTGTGAAATTAAGATCTTATGAAACAGAATATGGAGAAAGATGTAATTCTTTTCACTAATTGACTCTAGGTTACTTTGGAATATCACTGGGTATGTAGGGCTCCTCAGCAGGAGCATCATGCTCCACCTGTAACCCATTTGGCATGTATGCATTTTTCCCTCAACAACCCCCCCCACCCCTTACACTAAAAGTAATAGGAAAAAAGGAACAAATAAAATCTCTTTCTGAGGTTTTTGAGACTCTCCTTGCTCCCTGGTAGGATGGGGAAAATTTCTTCTGCTCCAGGGCCACAAGGGCTTTATTAAAAATCTCAAACTTCTAATTGTGTGACAAGACAGTGTTCTGAAAGTAATACAGTAATGTTTATACTCAGTAGATTTTGGAGAATTATTACATGTAAGAAGCACTTGAGATATTCTAGGTTTCTTCTGACACTTCAGTTGTTTGCACAATGTATTTTAGAATCAGTTATATATTTCTGTTGAAGTAATAATGATTTATTACTTCAAATTGGAAGTAATAATTAGAAAACACTATCTTAGTGTTTCCTCCAATTTGACGTCCTAGGTGAAGCTTTGTCAATTTTTCAAGATTCAATGCCCTATTAAAAACAAAAACAAGAGAAACAAAGCAAATAAGCAAACAAAAAGCACAAGCAAAAAACACTTCAGCAAAATATTCTGAATATTTCTTTGAACTTTTAAGAATATACAACCTAATTTTAATTTATACTCCTTACATCTTATACTTCAAGTTGTAGGTCAAGATAAGTTTCTGATAGCTTTAGTAATAGTAAGTGAGAGATAATTCAGCTCCCTTACCAATTATATAGCTTGCTGTCATCAACTGTTAATCTGAGATGAAGCTTGCTGGTAGAGGTGGAATGTGCAAGCTGTAACATCCCTCCAAGCATCAAGCATGTAGGAGGTGTTTANATGCTGAGGGATGTGTGCATGGACTGGATGGGCTGCATGATTCCACAAGGAAGAAAAATTGCTGTAAGGCCCTTCCTTTTGAGGAGATGAAAGTAACAGCTTGGCCCAGTTATGGAAGAACATGGGATTAATCTCTGTATGTCTTCCTGTGGGATTTTTATTTGGATAAATTGTGTCTTGTTTTTCCCCAAATCAAGTTAGGGGTTTTTTTTAGTTTTGCCTGCAAACTGTAAGTGTTTTTTTAACCCTGTTTGTTTTATTTGTGTTTCAGCCCAATAACACATTAACTAGATTAATAGGTTAATTTCATCTTGGGATAAATCTTTGCTGCCTCAACATGTTATCTGACACCCGCATTTCTTAGAATCATAGAATCATTAGGGATCGGAAGGGACCTCGAAAGATCATTGAGTCCAATCCCCCTTCCACAGCAGGATCACCTAGACCAAGTTGCACAGGAACACATCCAAGCAGATGTTGAATGTCTCCAGAGAAGGAGACTCCACAACCTTTATTCTTCTGAGAATAAAGCTTTATCTGCCTAAACTATTCCTGACAGGTTCTTCTGCAATCTTTTTTTTATAATTTCTTTTCTGATTCACTTTTTTTCCCAAAATCTCAGAAATTATCAGATCACATTTGGATAACTTATTTAAGTAATTTAATATGATCATTTAAAAGAATTGCCCAAGGATCTGGAGAGGGGAGGGTATGTGTGTGTGTCAAATCCAGGCAAATAAATTATGTTAGAATGTTGATAAGAAAACTGATAATATTCTAAACATGAAAGTCAGCCCATTTAAAAACAGACTTATCAGAAATCCTAGAAAAAGCAACATAAAGTAGCAAAATCCTGTTACATAAACTTTTAACAAAGAAAAAGTAATGTCCTTTACCTTGAATGTCCTTTTTCTAAAAAAGTTGCTGATTTTTTTAAAGTCTTTATTCATGTTCTAGTTCATTTCTTCATGCACTGAAATAATAATTAGATATTAGATTTTAAATATGGTTAAAATTTTTTCTTTGTAATTCTTTATTTTAGAAAGAAAACTATAATTTCAAGGTCGGAGCTGGAGGATAGGGATGAGATTTAAATAAGGAATACTCATTCCTTTTTGCATTAACCCTCTTTCATTTTTTGAACCCAGGAATGCTGTTGTGGTAGACCCCAGGAAGAGCTGAAATACTGGTATGAGTTCTCTGAAAATATGAATTACATTGTGCTGTTTGCTAAAGGTTCGCACAGTAATATTAAGTGAGAGATAATTCAGCTCCCCTACCAATTATATAGCTTGCTGTCATCAACTGTTAATCTGAGATGAAGCTTGCTGGTAGAGGTGGAATGTGCAAGCTGTAACATCCCTCCAAGCATCAAGCATGTAGGAGGTGTTTAAGAAAGAGCTAGCTCTAGCAAAGTTGGCACAGGGTGCCTTGTTCTGTCTCGTTTTCCTTAATGATACTCCAAATTACTTGGAAATGTATCCCACACATGATTAACCACCATGTTGTGGGTGAACTGTACCTTACTTGAAACTGCATTTCCAAATTATAATACTTTTCTCCTAAGCCAGACCTTGGCCTTCAAGACACATCTACACTGTCCTCAAGATACTGTAAAACTATACCATGCATATTAATGTGTGAAAGGCACATTGCTCACCTACTAGTCTCTCATGCCACTCAAGGTGTGTCTTGCTAGTTCTAGCTTGCAGAAACAGAGCTTTCATTGATATGCTACAGGACGTTCTACCAGTTCTCACCGTATCTGCAACTAAACAAACGTGAGTGCAGGTATGGATGCCTATTTTATCCAAGTGAAAGCCATCACATGAGAATGCGAATCCTGTCAAACAACAGTCACAAATTTTCTGCAAGTTTTGGGTTTTTGTTTAAGAACACTCATGCATCTCATTGTATATTGTATAGGAATGTTAGTTTTCATTTCACAATCAGCACCCTTCTGAGCCTTTAGATCAGTGGAAAACCTGGACACTGAGAAGTGGTATCTGCTCAGTGAAAATTCCAGCTCGTTAATGTCTCAGGAATGTTATGAATACCTCTCTATTATCTAATCATATTCTGGACAGAATGGTAGCATAGTAGAGAATTACACAAATGCACTAGTGATGGTCTGATCCTGAATCTGAAGTGGGCCATGGTCCTAAATGATCTTTCTTAGTCTGTCAACTGTTGGATTAACTTCCAGAAATGTTCACAATGCTTGTGCTCTCTAGGAATACTAGGAGAAAACATTTTGCTTGCTGTGGATTCCTACAGTCCCACTAAAACACCAAGTTGAAGACCAGAGGAAATCACTAGCAGGAGATAAGTTTGCACATGTAGTACTATCCATCAATCTTCCATAGATCTTCTGCTCAAGGTATTCAGCTTCGGAATCAATACCTAAAATTATGTAGATATTTTCCTTTACATAACTTGCCTCAAATTCACTTCCACTCTCCATTGACAGGGTTCCTCTTTCCTTGATAGCTCCCCAAATTATTTCTTATTTTGAGTCACTATCCTTTTATGAGAGCTCTGAATTGACATCACCTCAACACCCATTTAACCCAGTATTGGTCTCCTTTTTCCCCATGGCATGGTAATTATACCACTCACCTTCTGTGCAGGTTTCCCATTAAGCAGTGAGTTTTAAGTGTACACCACCACAGAGACAGGGAATCACAGTGTTACAGGATGGAAAGGAGCTTGAAAGATCATCTAAGTCCAACCCTCCCTGCCAGAACAGGGTAAGCCTACAGCACCTGGTATATCCAGACAGCATCCCATCCAAGAATAAACCAGGCCCTGCTTAGACAAGATTGAGCCTTTTTCCAGGATGGCATGGCCAACACTAACAGAGGATGGGAAGAAATAAGCAGAACAAAAGTGCCGGTAATAGCAAGCACATTAATTGTCCTGTGAGAGAGTACATTTAGTACATTCTCTTCACAAAGCTTAAAAAGTCCTGTTTATCCAGTTTTTGCTCAAGAGAGGAGCGCTCTTGCATAACAATATGCAGAGATGGACCTGTTAGGATCAAGCCCTCTCTGTTATGCATTTTATTGACAGTTTTGTGTGTGGTATGTTCATGGGAGAGGAAGGAATAGGAGAAGGTGCAGTTTATATACAGTTTGGATAATTCACTTGGAAGAATTAAATTACTTGAAGCTTCTGGTCCCTGTCTGTCTTTAGTACTGGTTCTGCTGTAACAGGCATATACTTATGCCCACTTTAAAACTAATTCTTGCCATTTGATTTCATGGCAATTACTATCTTTGCTTGCAGCTACCTCTCTCACAAGAGATTTCTGGGAGCCAACAACTCTGTCATCCTCTCTGACACTTCAGGTGTCTCTTCACCTGATGCACATGGTTGTAGTGGTCACATTTGGATGATGACTTGGACAGAAGATATTGCTCTAGCTCTTCATAGGGAATTCAGATTTTGAATTATTCATGATGTTCAGCCTACTTCTGACCAGGAGCTTTGGTTATCAGTTTGTGGCTAGAGTCACAGGGCAAGATTCAGTCATGGCTTTGATTATTTTTCTCAGCACAATCTAACTCCTTTCCTAAGTGGGTTTCTCAACATATCTTTGAGCTTTGGCCTATATCCCAGTCAAGATTTAACCTGTTATCACAGACTCCATTGGCCCCAAAAACTTGTAAGACAGGATCTGCTGCCTTAGGACAGAGATTATCTACATTATGAGTACATATTTGGGGTTGCATCTTTTTCAGAAAACTCCGTATTTCACACAGAATGATGCACTCCCTGAACATTCCTGATATCTAGTTTCACTGATAACGTGGGTATAGGGGACTGACAATGCCTTATTAAGAGGAAGGTCATCTGTTGACAGCTATAACACCATATTCTGACTAGCTAGTACCCATCATTAACAATTATGATATGGAAAGCTACTTAAATGCCCACCAGTCCTGCATAGTGTTAATGTTGCTTTTAACAGATCACTAACAGTGCGTTTTAGTCTCATTGGATTGTGTTAATGGGCTTTGCTTAGGCCACATGGAATCATAGAATCATTACAGATCAGAAGGGACCTCGAAAGATCATGTAGTCCAATTCCCCTGCCACAGCAGGATCACCTAGACCAAGCTGCACAAGAACACATCCAGGAGAATTTTTAGTGTCGCCAAAGAAGGTGACTCCACAACCTCCCTGTGCAGCCTGTT
>VZRI01013863.1:38985-58859 GCA_013397515.1 Upupa epops | reverse complement strand
TGCTCTCCAACAGGTTAGTGCCTGGGGTTGTTCTTGTCCAAATGCAAGCTGAACATGAGCTCAAGCACTGGTGTGCTTACTGCTCAGTTGCTGGTGTATTTCCTGCCCCATGGACAGACTGGCTGTGCTAGAGGAAGAGTACTTAACTGCAACGACACAAGCCATGATGTGCCATTGCCTTGCAGGACCAGAGAATATCTTCTTCCATATTATGTTTAGCAGCATATACCTAACTAAACAGTCTGACAGCCATGTTCTTCTTCCTGCCTTTAAGGTGGGCTTCAGCAGCAAGCTCTGTCTCCTGCAACAGCTGTAACTGGAAATTGGAAAGTATGGACTTGGATATCTGGATATTTTCAAGTCAAGGAAATTCATCTCATTTCTGGATGGCTTGAAATACTAGACAACATATATTATAAGGGAAGAGAGTAACTCTTCCTCAATTTGGAAAAAAATCTCAAGTATCAGATTTTTATGGAAGAGAAGATGTTTTCTGCACTCTGGATTTATAGTGCTAAAGACGCCTTCTAGCAGCAGGAGACTGACCAATAACTATCACGGATGGACTGTCCTTGAAATGTCCTCTCTTGGCTAACTTCAGTCTTCACCACACAGTGGCTTTTGAATGCAGTTCTTGTGATAGACTAGAGGTATATAAGGGCAGCTTTTGATGCTGGTACAGCAATCAGATAAGGATCTGTAAGCAATCAGATAGGGAGCTTGAGCTCAGGCAAAGTAGGTATTAGTATCTTCTAATGTTTCCATTAGAACATACCCTAAAAGATTTTAGAAACTTCCCATAGTTTAAGAATTCTTGTCAGATTGCATCTATTGTGGATTAAGATTTTGAACAGGACCAGAAGCAAGCAAAGAACCTCATTTTTTCTACATAGTTCAATAAAATTCTGTTTCCATAGAAACAAAAATACAATTTGCTGATATTGGTATCAGATACTGAGAAATCAACATCATGCTGTGGACTTCATCCAATGTGAGCTGTTACCAATGCAGACAGCATTTAGCCTAAAAGAGAAATAGAGGCCCATCCTAGTTAAAAACCCCTGAACAATCCCAAGTTACCCCAGTCTTATGGACACAAATACTTCTAAGCAAGCTAAGGTCAATCTCCAGCAGACAGCTATTGAACATTCAATGAGAACACTTGATTTGAAAAGGTAGTGTAGCAGAAGAGGCTCCACTTAGGGTGATTGCTCCCAGCTCCCCATTTTCTCTGTGTTCCTCTCCTTAAAAAGGATGGGCAGGATAACGGTGATGTTCTCATTAGCCCTTTTTGCAGCAGGATCTGTTTGTGCTGGAAAAGGTAAAGTGACCTCTATTAATTCATAGCTCAAATGAGCAGCAATTACTTCCTCTGAGTTTTGAAGTGACTGGCAATAGGAAAGCCTGTGCATCTCATCAGGGTCTTTGGGCAGAGAAGACCTAAGGACCCATTTAAATCTCTCCACCTACCTGGTACAGGGCACGAGTTAACAACTTATCACCTGGAACAAGTAACTGTTTATCCTGATGGTGATGTGAATACAAATGATACTGTGGTCACTTAGGACATGATTTAGACTTTTAGTTTCTACAAAACAATCCCCACCCCTCAACCCCCCCAATCTTTAGCAATACAGGAGGTAATCCTTGGAATTTAAAAACCAAAGTTTTAGTATAAACAGATCAGGTTTGACTGAGTGTCAACATGTTTAAGTTTATCTGCGCTATCTTCTCATTTAATTCCTTAGAGCTTCCTCTCATCTGAACCATTACAGCATGTAAATCAAGCTGTACTGACATCCTATGCCTGCAGGAGTTTGTGAGAACAGCATTCCAGTTGTGAGAGTGCTGGGAGTTAAAGAACTGAGCTGCAACCATTAAAAAGTGTAATTATCAATTGTAAATAATTTACAATATACATCAGAGCCTACTACAACGGAGAACATATGAACAGGAAGAACAGGAGAACAGGAAGCTTTAAGAACAATTGTTGCTAAAATACGTCCTACTAAATATAATTTAAGTGGTAATTTCTCTACATTGGGCATTATAAAGTTGTTTGTTAACTATGTGAAAGGAAAATAAAGGCAACAAAAGAACTTGCTTCAGGCATTTCTTCTGTATCCATCATGAAATACTTTCAGCTCTTCAGACTGGAAGTCTCAGGTTTGTGTACAAAGGCATAGTTACCATTTCGTACAATAAAATAAGAAAGAAAGATGAGAGTTATTTGAAAAAGAAGGGAATTTTGCCACGCACTAGCTTTGGTCTATAACACACAGTGGGCTGATTTTGCAAGAAAATAGTTGCAGTTTACTTTGAAAATAATTGGAAAGGTCCATGTGAGGACTCTAAAAGTTAGCAAAGAGGACAAACTAAACCACTTTGAAAAATGTTCAAATACTAGATCCCAGAATTGCAAATTCCAGGGAGTGGAATCTGAAGTGCTGTAGCTATTTCTCAGAACATTGCAATAAACACAACCTCATCCTGAATCTCCAAAGAAACCATTCTCAGTTTTCAGCTGGAAGAAGCAACAGAGCAGGTGATGACTAAATATTCAGGTGGAACTGACAAAAAAATAAAACAAAGCAGGTGACTCCCATGTGTAACAATGCGGAATAGAAATAATTACCACCTCTTGAAGACTCAATACGATCCTGATGGTCTGTCTCAACAAAACAAATCAAAAACTTCACAATTATTTCTGTAAACATGACAGACCTTGAAGAAATACCAAAGCATAACTCGTTGGCTAAAGGTTACAAGAATATTATGATAAAGATCTGGAAAAAAATTACAGCAGGAACAACAGAACTAAAGTAAATTGCTAATGAGTCAACAAATTAGAGAAAATTAGAGGCTTAAAATAGGAAAATCAGAGATGCATCTGCTCTGCGTATTTCCTTCCATGAAGGCACTGAAGCAGCCAATATTATGATTCAGAGTGGAGGCAAAACAGAGAAAGATGTAGGAGGCCCGAAGGCGTGTGAAAATTGCAAAAAATGTAGTGCCAGGGCAGCAGCTCAGGACAATTCCTATCACCTTGTTTTACCATCGTACTGTTTTGTTCCTAGCGGGCTTCTAGGCATGGCAAAACTAGTTTTAGGACTGTGCCAACTACCGTGCAATTCCCAGGAAACATCTGAAGAACTGCATGAGCCAGGGATTGTTTCCAGTATGCAATCTGGGCAGAGCCAGGCTGTTTGGATCAGGGAATGGAATTAGGTACAGCAAGCTGCACTAAACCGCTTGCCCTCAGGGCCACTTAACAGGCCTTGTATTCTAGTATGAATATACATGATTTTGGGGATCATAGAATGCTTTGTGTTGGAAGGATCCTTTAAGATCATCTGGTTCAAATCCCCCTGCCATGGGCAGGGACACATCCCACCAGACCGCATTTCTCAAAGCTCCATCCAACCTGATCTTGAACACTTCCAGGAATGGGGGTATGCAACAACTTCTCCAGGGAAGCTGTTCCACTGCCTCCATACCCTCTGTCCTGGGTTATAATGAAGGTCTAGATCGGTTCTGCGTTGATGCTGACATTTCAAGCACATCAACCAGTTCTCACTGGGAATTCAACAGGCAGTGAAGCAACTTTGCTAAAAAAGAAAACAATTTATTGAACCCATAACCAAGAAGCAAAGGAAAAAATCCCCAAATAAGTAAGAGAACCAGAAAAAGTCAAACAGAAACTGTGTCTCAGTGCCATTACACACACTCAGAAATGGGAGACAGCTAACACATCCATTTTTGGCTGCAGATGAGAGTCCTAGAGAAAAATCCACTCTAATTGGAGGAGGAAATTCAGCCATCCCCTCCATCCATAGAACTCAGTAGGGCTTCTGAGACCCTCTTACATCTTGATGCTTGCGGAACAGTCCATTTTCAGGTTCTCTTGCTGACGCCAGCTTCCCCTGCACATCTCAGGCTTGCTTCTAACTCCTCTCATCTTGAGAGTTCTTCAAAAGTGGTAGGAACATTCAGAAGCCACCTTAGGACCTCTCTCTCACTCACTCATCTCAACTTCTTCCATTCTCTCAGTGGCAGAGCTGATACAGCATCTGTGTCAACCCCATGGCCCTGGTCATGTGTGATAAATAGACCCTGCTTCAGGGCCTCTCTTTCTTTTTCCTCTTTTTCCTTTTTTCCAAGTAGTTACAGCTCTGAGGGAGGGAAAGGAATGCTCACCACATCAGCAGCTCAAAGACAATCATGTTTCAGAACAGCGTGGAGGCAGCAGCTCCTTGCTTCGGCTGCTGCCACTGTTCTGGAGGTAGTAACGTGGCCAGGGCTGGCCCCCAAGGCAGAACTGCAGTGACTGCCTTGCAGCCAGGCCAGGCTCTCTCCAAGGTGAGGAGGGGGGGGCTTGCCTTCCTTGCATTTGGGGGTGTGGTACTTGGCCCCCCAATCCAGCAGAGCATTCTCTCTGCCAAGAGACAGGGGAAGCAAGGGAGAAATCCAGAAGCCCAGCTCCTTTTATAGGATTTGTCCATCAATCACCTCTGGGGTCAGGACACTGCCCCAGGGATCTGATGGGACAACCATCTCTAGTTTCAAAATAAAATGCACTTTCAGCATAAAACACAAAATCAAACACCTGAACATTTGGCAAATTTTAAACCTACAGCACCCTCATAGTGAAGAATTTCTTCCTTTAGTCTAAGTCTGTCTTCTTTCAGACTAATATTCTTAAGACCAAATTGGAACAGGCAGGACAAAGAATTCCCAGTACTACAAAGTCTTGGGACATAAGATGAAAAGCTGAGAAGAATATATCCAGGATCTCATCATAATGGGGCTGAGAAAGAAGCAACACTGCAATATTCTTCCCTGTAGCTGTGTGCAGCCAACTTCTTGTCACCTCAGAGACAGCTGGATGATAGAGGGGCTCACTTGTTTGAGATCCAGTAGGAATAACACCACACCATTGTTTTGGGACAGGAGCAGTGAGGATGGGCATCAGAACGAAACATGTTTTCATGGCTGACAGTAACCGGCAAGTGGGTTATTCTGACTCTTCATAAAAACAAGATCGGAGGGTTTGGGGTTTTGTTTATTTGTTTATATATGTGTGTATCTTAAGCTGCACTAGGTCCTTCAGGTGTCCTAAACATCTTCCTAGGACAGGAAGGAAAAGGCCTGGTCTACTTTCACACTTTTGCCCTTCCTGTTTCAGACCACACAAAAACATAATTTCTACTAAACGTTTTACACAGCAGGCACCTGTTTATGCAGTTTATTTCCACACTGCCTTCATACTGGATGGGTATCAGTCAGTCGCCCCACCTTCAGCCATAGTGTCTGTAACTATTTGTTAAATTCAGGGTGCAGCTGAGACAATGGACCTTTTAGAGGGAATATTACTCTCATCTGAATGAAAAAGATTCATGCAGTCATTCCTGCATCAATCTTGTGTTACTATTTAAAATTCACAGCAACAAGTAGTGGAAGTACAAACCACTCTTTGAGCCTCCACCCAGAAATTGATGACTCTCTACAGATCAGCAGAAGAAAATCCTGTTTATAATGAATGCGTAACAGCGGTGTAGCAAATTCGAGACAGATCTTGGTGTAACAAGCAAAATCTTTCTGAGCAGCCTGACAAACACCTAGACTTCTTTTTCTGTACATCTTGGGCCAAAACTACACCCTTGACAATAGGCCACTGAAAAGAGTCTAGTATTGTGTTCAGTTTTGGGCACCTCAATACAAGAAGGACATTGACATGATCAAGCAGGTCCAAAGAAGAGCAATGAAGATAGAGAAGGGCCTGGAGGAGCAGCTGAGGGAGCTGGGGTTATTTAGCTTGGAGAAAAGGAGGCTGAAGAAAGACCTTATTGCTTTTTACAACTACCTGAAAGGAGGTTGTGGAGAGGTGTGGGTTGGTCTCTTCTCCCAACTCACTAGTAGCAGGATGGAGAGGAAATGGCCTCAAGTTGTGACAGAGGAAGTTTAGATTAGACACAGAAAAAATGTCTTCACTGACAGATTGGTCAGGTGTTGGAACAGGCTGCTCAGGGAGAAGGTAGAGTCACCATCCTTGGAAGTGTTCAAAAAAGATGCAGCCCTAGAGAATGTGATTTAATTGCCATAGTGGTGTTGGGTGGTGTTGGACTTGATGGTCTTTTAGGTCTCTTCCAACCTCTATGGTTCTATTGGGCCAAATTTCATTTTTCTGGAGTGAAGAAGTATCAGTTCCTTCCTAGCATGTTCCATTTCTGACATCAGGATAAGGTCGTTAAGTGAGTTAAGTCAATCCATGACATAATTTCTCCTTCCTAGTTCAAAGGGCAAAGTGTTTAACATCTGTCAACATTTAAATTAATAGTCCACGCTACTCACCAACGATGATGGGTTGATATGAAGCACCCAGAGCTGTTGCACAGTGTGCATGCCAGGGTTGTCTCTGCATCCTCATGCTCGGTTAAGAACAGAGTTTAGAACTTCTTTTCATCAGAATGGCTCCAGCAGAAGAAAGCAGAATTAAAGCTCCGGTTATGGAAAATCAAGGAGCACTACCAGAGCAACACATATGGACAACAGGTACCAACAGCCACTTCCAGCAGAGATGAGCACAATGAGAAAAAATGCCATTATGTATGTGAATGAGGACCAAGCTGCTCAAAGACCTGGTCTTGCACACAGCCATTGATGGAGTATCTACAACTTTCCTAGGCTACCTACTCCAGCATCAGCTCATGCCCAGCTATTCATCCATCAGTACCCCCAAGTTTTTTTTAGCAATTACTTAGTCATAACTCTTAATCATATCAGCCTGTATTGACATTGAAGATTGCTCTCAGACAGGGAGGGGGGATGGGGAGGGAAGGAGAGGAGACTCATAGGTTGAAACAGGAACGGATTTAATGCAATAGCCAAACTAACACCAGTATGAAGTATAAAAACTGTACTCAGCCCTGCGAATATACAGTGGTCACAACAGTCAGGAAAACAGTCCTCTGGAGAAGGAAAAGGTGGAGAAGTAGAAGAAGCCCAAAGAAGAGCAGAAACCCAACCATCAATCCTTATTCTCAGCAAAATTCTCCCTTTATACTGGGTGTGATGTTCATGATCTGGGATGCTTCTACAGTCAGCTTGGGTCAGCTGTCCTGGCTGAGTCCGAACTGCTAATGGCCTGCAGCCCGTGCCTGGCCTCTGATCCTGTCCAAGCAAAACCATGTTACTATTCTAAAGCAGAATTTTCAAAGAGAGCAGGGAAAAGTCAAACCACATGAGAGTACAGTGAGTGGGAAGGATGCAGCTTTATGTTAATAATTTAATTCTTTCAAGCTCATGTGACTTGCATTATCCTCTCTGCAGCTCAAATTCCATTGTGTTTATGTTAGTTAAGGAAAAACCCGAGCGAGTCAGTTATTTTCCCTGTAGGCAAAGCATTTTTCATGAAAGCATTTAAGCAGCTTACTAAAATCCAAATGCTTGGAGCGAGTGAGCTGTTGATTTCCCTGGAATAGCTGAGCATGCACACACATTTGTTCAGAACTCTGTTCTGCTAGACAATGGTCACATAAAGAAATGACAAATTAGTTATTAGACCTTCATTTTGTCAGTAATATATTCTGGAATTTGTAATAGTGATAGAAAGGAAGAAATGTACTAGTACATTGAATTTATATGCCATGTAATTAAAGTTTGAGTTTAGTTCAGATTGGCAGAGGTATGTCAATTTTTTTTCTAGTATTCGTCTGTCCTTGTGCTCTTATATATACATATAGCTTTTAGATACTGTTGGATACACTTCAATACTATTTGAGATACTATTTAGATAAAAAGAGGGGAAGATTCTAAACAGGCATATAGAGCAACGGAGCATGATTCCCACTGGCTTCTAGTAAATTAAATACCTAAGTGGTATTTACATCATTAAATGTTTCCCAGAGCAACTGATATCACAGAGAAAACAGAATGTTCAAACCCTAGTAAGTACAAGCAAACTTTGTGTATTCAGGTGGGGACTTTAAACTTGCATGTGGTTTTGGTACTGACACAGCCTGCTTGTGGATAGAATCATAGAATTGTTTAGGTTGGAAAAGGTCTTTAAGATCACCAAGTCCAACCATTAACCCAAGTGTTCCCACCTACTACTAAACCACATCCCTAAGCTCCAGATCTACATGACTTTTAAATATATCCAGGGATGGCTATTTAAACACTCTATGCTGCCTGTTCCAAATCAAAATATTCACCAATAGGTAGAGACACCCTTCTGTCTTCAGGAAAAAATGCATGTCCAAAAATCCAAAGTGCATGAGAAAGCTCATGCTGAGTTCACAGAATCATTACTGAGGCTGCAAAAGGCCTCAACAAGGCCAGCCCGTGACCTAACATCACCTCATCAGCTAGACCATGGCACTAAATGCCACATCCTGTCTGTCCTTAAACAGCTCTAGGGATGGTGACTCCACTGTTGCCCAAAGCAGTCCATTCTAGTATCTGATGACCCTTTCCATGAGGAAGAGCCTGACCCTTGCCTGCCTACAACTTCCCTTCAGGTAGTTGTAGAGATGGGTAAGGTTCTCCCTGAGTCTCCTCTTCTCCAGGCTAAACAAGCCCAGCTCCCTCAGCCTCTTCTCATCACACTTTCCTTCCAGTCCCTTCACCAGCATCATTGTTCCTCTTGTATCAAAAATTCACAGAGCAGGTTTCAGGAGGGAATATGGAACTTCATACCACATATCAAAAGAAGTTTGAGATCTCAGAAAAGCATTTTCAAAAGAAGCATGATAAACATTAGCTAAAGAATCATTTTTATTTCTGATATTCTTGATCTGATTTGAGATATTTCTAAAGAAAGTGAGGTTTTTATCCTGTATATTTCCTTAGGAAGAATTTTAGACCCATTCATATCCAAGTGAGCATTCAGAACCATCCTTTCTCCTGTGATATGTAACAAATAATTTGTTAGCTGTCTTTTGTGCTCCCTCACTAGCTAGTCAGCAGTAACTATTTTCCTCTAATGGAAACTAGTTTCCATTCATTTAGTGAAAAGAATGTGTTTCCTGTTAAAGCCTTTCTACCAAAAATTTAAGTCAATCATCATACTATTAATTTTATCAAAAGCTTGTGGTTTTGATGACTCAATATTTAAAGAAATGAAGAATTTAATAAGTAGCATTATTTGAAACTAATCTGATGAGTAAAGCGATTGGAGAAACCGGAAAAAAGAACAATAGAAAAAGAAAGAGCATTTTGACAATTAGTCCAAGGCAGTAGAGGCTCTAATGGAAACTGAGGCAACTGTGGAAGCAACCCCCAAAATGTAATGATGTATGGTATCCTGGAGTAGAGGTATGCTAGTTACACCAGAGAATTGTCTCTTGACATGTCTTCATCTTCCATGTGGTTTGGAAAACAGCAATAGGGCTGAAGAAGAATGGATATTTGAAGGAACAGGCCAGATGTGGCCTCACTAGTGCAAGAGAGAATATATGGAGTTTCAGGGATAGATGAAACTATGCAGACATGTGCTGGGGAAAAAAAAAAAAGCCTGAAAAACAGATAATGTGTTTAAGAACAAAAGATTTATGAACATGGCCACAGACTGTGATAGCTGGTGGAGTAAACAAAGAAATCTGTGGCACTCAGATCAGATAAGGGAATTAATGCGTGTTATTTCTGGTTTGACTTTCAATGAGTCACATAAAAGCAACAACTTCAGCAACAACTCAGATGGCATTAAAGCTTTTAATGCAAAAAAAGAAGCATTCTGAAACATAACAGTCTTTGCGTTAGTTGTTCTACCATACGTAAAAGGATGGATCAAAAGGGACACACACAGTATGAATGTGTCATTTTATGTGTATCTTTATATGTCTATCCCAAATACATTTGAGAAACTATTTTTCTGACTAAGCTTTATTCACTGCTTCTAAATCTGTTTAAATGTATCTGGAAAACAACAGTAGGTGTTTCCTGCTCCTTATAAAAATCACCTAGGTGTCGTAAATTATCCTGTCATAATATTTGGCATCAGAGTGCCCCAGTCTCACGAGTATTTCATCAGAATATCGTAATTGCCTTTTAAACACCTTTCAATTCATAAACGACACACACCAAGTTGTGCTTGTTAACACAAGACAGGAGTCTTGCGCCAAAAACCCCTCATCATTTCATTGCATTACCTATCAACTGCATTTCCCAGTTACATCTATGAAAAGATGTTTCTAATTATTTTTTTTCACTTACAAAGCACCTAGCAGCACAAAAGAGGAGATAATAGAGAAAGTCAGGGAGAAGCATAGGTTACAGATCACAAGTAAATGTCTGCAGAGAAAAAGTAAATTCCAAAGGGGAGAATAAGCTTTGCACAATAGTATGGGCCCTCAAACCAATTTGAGTCAATAAGAGCTTCAAAGACTGATTTCAGTGTTGACCCAAAGTTCTGGGAAATAATAATGCAGTCACCTGGCTTGTTTTGCAAGAGCTGTTAGTGGGATTCTTGAACCGAACAAGGACTGTTCAGTGAAAATGTATTCACCGATTATTGACTCGCTGACCGATGGCAAGTGAAGCACACACTGAACCCATCAACAGTGTTCCTTATCAAACAGGAACTTAAACACCAGAGAAATAATAGAAAAGTCAGAAAAGTTTTCCACTCTCTATTAGAATGAAAGAAAGGAAGCAAATGGTTTTTTGTGGATAAAATTTTGTTGTCTCTGATGTTCAAGAAAGAAGAGTTTTCTCACATGCACTGTCGAACTCCACAAAAGCTGTGGAGGATGTCTAAGTTAGCCAGGTAAAAGTATTGGTAATATGCAGTCTTTTGACACAACACTCATATTTTAATTGCAGTAGAACTACAGATAATTAAGTGGCTTTAAAAGTCCTCTAAGATAATGCTTCTTTGGCTCTGAGCATGAATCTACTATGAATTTTTTTCACTGAACCCTTTTTTATAATAATTTGGGTTGAATAAGACCCTGATTCTTAACTACCACACTTTACCTACTTAGAACATCACCATGGAGTTTGCCTGAACTTTCCCTTTCCCTCTTTCTACAAGCTTCTTACCACCGTCTCCTAGATATTAGATGCTTTCTTTCTTTATACATGTATTTTTCTTCATTTTCTGACATTTTTTGGTCCTAAAATGACGACTCTGCCATGAGGCATTCTGTCAGTGTTTTTAAAATAGCACCCCTACTGAAACAATGCTCATTATGCTTCATACTGGCCAATTTCCAATTGACAGCTGCATTCCCAGAGGTATTTTATGTAGTTTTCAAGTGAACACAACAGCCTCACATTGAAAAGCATGCAGCAGGGTTACAAAACAAAGGTGCAGCTGCAATGCCAGCTTGATTTCTTCAAAAGAAGCAAGACATTTGTGTTTTCAAACTTGTGTTCATTGGTCTAAGAAAGGTTGTTACCATTAAATTTAAATAGACAGATAAGGAAGTTTTTTATCTGTTAACTTTGTGGACACTACAACGCAGACTTTGGCTTCCGTGGGGAATTTTGCTCATATGAGGATTAGAATTCCCTTTCTTTAATTCAAGTTTACTGCTTTATTCTATTTCCAGTGCTCAAATATTCTTCTGCATCTGTCCCTGACTAACACTAATTAGGAGACTCTCTTTAAACTGTCATCTGCTCCACCAAGTGTCTTAGAGAGTGCCAAGCACACCATCCAAATTCTGTGTGCCACTTCTGCCATCTCCTGTGTATCTGTTTCATCTCTAACAAGTTTGCAAAAAGCAGGAGAGGAAAAATAATTCTATGTTTATCAGCAAAACCGGCTTGAGAATAGCAACAATACAGCTTACTTATTCTTCCTCTAGAAAAAAAAAAGAAAAAAGAAAACCTAAACAAAAAGCTCCTTGGAAAAAACATCAAACATCTGGTCATCATAAACTAGATACAGAGATTAGATATTTAGAGCATAGAATCATAGAATCATTAGGGATCGGAAGGGACCTTAAAAGATCATCTAGTAAAACCCACCTGCCACAGCAGGATCACCTAGACCAAGTTGCACAGGCGGATCTTAAACATCTCCAGAGAAGGAGACCCCACAACCTCCCTGGGCAGCCTGTGCCAATGCTCCATTACCATCACTGGGAAGAAATTCCTTTATATGAAACCTCCTATGTTCCAGCTTGCACCCATTGCCCCTTGTCCTATCACCAGATGACCTTGAGAAGAGCCTGGCTCCATCCTCCTGACACCCATTCTTCACATATTTATAGGCATTAATGAGGTCATCCCTCAGTCTCCTCCTTTCCAAGCTCAAGAGACCCAGCTCCCTCAGCCTTTCCTCATCAGGGAGCTGTTCAATTTCCTTCATCATCTTCACTGGTCTACGTTGGACACCCTCCAGCAGCTGTGTCCTTCTTGAGCTGAAGGGCCCAGAACTGGACACAAGACTCCAGATGTGGCCTCACTAGTGCAGAGCAGAGGGGGAGAAGAACCTCTCTTGATCTGCTAACCATCCCCCATTCTGATGCAGCCTAGGATTAACTAGTGGGGTAAGAAACCTAATCTCTGTCTGCCATGCAGGTTTCAGGTCACATGCACCTTACTGCTTTCTTTGCTCATTTATGAGCAAACCCTAAGCTTACCCAGCATAAATCTTCACTCTCAGGGAACACAACCCTTATGCCCATTAATCACCTGTTCCTCCCGAGTTTCCCAGAGAAACAAGAAAAATTGTACTAAAAGAACTGAGAGGAAGAGGAATTTACAGATACACAGAAGGTCAAGTGAACAAGTGCGAAACTGTAGTCTCCTCTCCTGCTGCTGCTTCCTGTGGACAGGCACTAGACTGCAGATTGTCCTAATGCTTGGAAAAAAACAGAGAGTAACACTGAGCATCTGAACATGCAGTAAAAATGCAAGAAAATGCAAGAATGCAAGGAAAAAATGGTCAATTGAATATATTTTTAGATAATAAAACCAGTGTCAAATGGTTCAGGTCTATATGATGACTGATGTGGTACACAAACCGAGGATACCAGAGGAAATAAGTGTTTCCTACATGAGACCCCAAATCTACAGGAAGTTCATCCTATGAAAAACAGCCTTTTCTAAACAGCTATATACAGAGCTGTGACTCACCACCACCTACCTGGAGAAGAACTTTAAAGAAAAAAGCAGAAAAATAAACCCAAGCCTTGCTCTCATTCCCTGCACCTTTCAGCCTCATCCTTGGCACAGGTAGTCACAGTGGATGTCAGCAGGGTTGACCACAGTTACACATCTGTAAGGTTGCTTGGACATTTACAGCGATTCATGTGAACATTGTTGCATAATGCCTTGCATGTAGGTGGCCTTTAAAAGCTTCACAAACTTCACTTCTGCTGGAATTTAAAAATATGTATTAGGCTGTTTACCTTTTGCAGCCATCACTCCTGCAATTACAGAAGGGTCTCTTTCAAGTGTGAAATCTGGTAGAGATAATTTAGTGCTTCTTTTGCTGCTTGTTTCTATCCACTCAGTGTAGTTCCTATTCAAACAATATCAAAATGAAATGAACAGTCTAACTTGCATTGGCAGTTTCAAAGTTTGCAGATTTCAGAAAAGCAGAAAGGTGCAAACAACTGATTCAGATAGTGACAGTTTTATCGGACACAAGAATTGTGAGGTCTTAAAATCAGACACCTGTACATTACATAGAATATATGCCATCCGAACAGAAATATGCTCTTTTCCTTTCCTACATGGCTATCTATGAATGTGCTTATCCTCCTTCTTCCACATAAGACTCAGAAGGGGCTGTTATAGAACTGGTGTTCAATGGAAGCACAGAAATACCAGATAATTTAAGCATCTGAAATGTATTATTCGTGTATAATTTGGTGCCATTTAAAATGCACAAAAGCTGGAACACAGAGATGTTTAATATTTTTTGATTAAGATAAATCCTTTTGGTATTACCTCAACCTTAAGCTTTTTGTTATTGCCTTAACCTGTAATTTTTGTTCACTGGATTCTGTCCATATTTACATTGTAGCCCAGCTAGTGGTTTTTTTCTGGAGTGCCTCCAGAAGGGCATTCTTGTGACAGTAACCTCCTCTATATTTGATATAGAAGAACAAAGAGCAAGCCAGGCATGAGATGATGCTCTGTCTTCATCCATTCCACAGACAGTAGTTCTCCCCTGCTTTCTCTCTCTCCTTCTCTGCCTATTTTGTTTCTCCATTTAATTTCCTTACGCTGCTTCTAAGGCCCCTCCTAAATCTTTATTGAACAGAAGATGAACTCTATTATTGTAGAGTCTCATGACTTGGCAAGCAGACACTTCCTTGCTCAGGTTACTCACTAAAAGGCATCAGTTAATTTCAGAATGCTTCGTGACTCAAGATATTAATGCAATGTATTAAAATGGCAGACTGAAAGGTTTTATGATCTTGCTTTTCCTTCTGATATGAAACAGCTTTTCGGGTCTTGTAATATAATTGTATTTAATAAGATTTATTGAAACACGCACAAATCTAAGTGACATTTTCTTTAAAACAGATCTTGACTTCTCACGATTGACCTTGTCAAGTGTTAGGAATTAGGTCCTTTGAAATTCACTTTCTCAATTACTTTGAATGAGGTTCTTTGAATCTCAGTGTCTCGATTGCCTTAAAAGCAGATACTGTTTAAAGGCATCCTACTTTCTGTCAAAATAGACCCTGATATTTTCAGGATAACAGAGAACAGGTGGGTTAATCTCTTTCTGTTCATTAAAGAACCTGAACTGCGTGAGGGCACTATATTGTGTTTTTATCATGCTTAATACTGTTTAAACAAACAGTAGTGTTCAGCCAAGGTGAATGCATTTGATCTGTATGTGTCTGCAGAATACAAAAGACATTCTGCATAAAGCTTAAAAAAAAATCTATATTTTCACTTAAAGTTCTTCCTGTGCAGGCTTGAAATTTATTTACTATATATAAGAATACAACACTTCATAGAATTATATATAATATAATTATAGAATTATAGAATATATAGAATAGAATATNTTCGGGTCTTGTAATATAATTGTATTTAATAAGATTTATTGAAACACGCACAAATCTAAGTGACATTTTCTTTAAAACAGATCTTGACTTCTCACGATTGACCTTGTCAAGTGTTAGGAATTAGGTCCTTTGAAATTCACTTTCTCAATTACTTTGAATGAGGTTCTTTGAATCTCAGTGTCTCGATTGCCTTAAAAGCAGATACTGCTTAAAGGCATCCTACTTTCTGTCAAAATAGACCCTGATATTTTCAGGATAACAGAGAACAGGTGGGTTAATCTCTTTCTGTTCATTAAAGAACCTGAACTGCGTGAGGGCACTATATTGTGTTTTTATCATGCTTAATACTGTTTAAACAAACAGTAGTGTTCAGCCAAGGTGAATGCATTTGATCTGTATGTGTCTGCAGAATACAAAAGACATTCTGCATAAAGCTTAAAAAAAAATCTATATTTTCACTTAAAGTTCTTCCTGTGCAGGCTTGAAATTTATTTACTATATATAAGAATACAACACTTCATAGAATTATATATAATATAATTATAGAATTATAGAATATATAGAATAGAATATAACACTTTATAGTTGTATATATATAGACAACAACACTTCATTGTGGCAAGGCTCCTGTAAATAAGAATGAAAGAACTGTGAGAAACAAGCCCATGTAAATTTTAAAGATTTTATTAATGGACCAAGGATACAGTGGCCGCTGGTTGCATACAGCTGATGGGTGGAGTGTGTGCACAACCAAGACAGCTTTTTCAAAGTTTTTAGTGTTTTCACATTCACACACCCACTTAAAGTTTTACATTGCTTTATGTAGAAGTGTTTCCGTGGAACCAGCTTAAAAGGTCTCCTGTTTGAAATTTACAGCCTTTTTATTGTTTACATTCCTTTCTGGCCATATGGAATCCTTATCACTAAAATTTTCTATCTTGTTATATCCTCTAGATGGAAACTCCCTCCTAGCTCCTCCTTATCCAGACATTTAACTTACAACAAAGAAGCCAGTTCAACCACCCACAATCCAAACTTTCCAAGGATACTTATTTAATCACTTCTAATTACTTTTTAGGAAAAGAAACAAAACAGGTGAAAGCAAAATTCCATCATTATTTATGACAAGAACTAACCATCCATATTCTGAAAGCAAATTTACAAATAAGCACACTATTTCTTAATAAATATTGTATTTATATACCTTCATATGTATAACCCATGGTCATGTGTTACCCATTTATTTATTGCTCTAAGGTAACTACTATTACAAACCAGAACACAGTCCTGGATAAACTAATATTTAGCTAGTGGTTTATTATATAGTAAGATGCAGAGCATGATTCAGGGTACAGTGGCATTACCCGGAAAGGGACCATCGCTAAGATGGACAAGCAATGGGCAAAAACACCCTAGAGCAGCAAATGTTTTTACTACCTTGTTACAGTAAATTGCTATCATAGATCACCAGGAGACAATTCTGCATCTGTAACAACACAGGCTTTGCTTGCTTTGAGTATCTATTCCATTTTACAATATATAATCAGGTGCTCCATGAAATCCTCTACATTGAATTACAATTTATATGAAGTAGTCTGTGTTCATTTTATGGGACAAAAGCAGTGCGAATGCAGACATCATCTTCCAGCAAGTCTATATGACTAGGTCAATGCAATGCAGGGAAGCAAATTTAGGTACTACCCCACTGCTTTACTGACCAATATTAAGCTGCAATCCATCCCTGATTGAGCTGTATTGTTTTAATAGATAGATTAATATTGTTTTAATAGATAGATTGTTTTAACCTATTGATTAAAATCAATAGATAATCAATGGTTTTAAAAAAAAAAGACTAGTTTAGTTAAATATTTTTAACTACTAGATAAAAGCTATTTCTTACAACATAAACACTCTCTTTACTAGTCAACATATGGCATGGGACAAATGCCTGCTGGACAGTATTGCCCTGCTGCTCTTTCTGCTGTGCTTGACCACCAGAGCTGATCTAATTCAAAAGGTTGTCAGGGGATACAGACTGTTACTGATACACACACCCATGCTGCTGGAGCAGAGCAGGAATTGAGGAGAAATGAACTGAGTCCATACAACTCTATTTCAGAAGCTTTTTTACACGTCACACAAGAAAGACTGATATTAGAAAGCAGCTGCTTGTGCTTTCTCTTTCACTCATGTGCATGAGGGGAATTTGGAAATAACATCTTCATGATAAATTTTACTGAGGCAATAAATGTATGTGTGTTTGGTGAATCTTACAATCTCGAGTTCCAAGGCAAGCTTTCTATAGTGTCCTGTTTTGTTTCCCTGCCCAGTAATCACAGCTAACATGAAAATATGTAGTGCTGTCAGGCACATAAAAATGAAAAGAACAATCAGTGCTTTGCATATTTTCTAATCACGAGAGGTAAATCTTGTGCTCAGCACCTGTTACAACCATCATCTGCATCACTGCTTGTTCATACATTAACACAGTCTGAGTCATTCAATGCATTATATGGCTGGAAGACTATTAATTGTCCGTGTTTCAGCAGAACCAGAAATGTTTCACACAGAGTTCAAGAATGTAGGTTCAAAGCCTATGAAAAGCTATTTGTACAGTTTAGGATGCATGTGTGTACATATATATATATAATATAAATACACATATATCTATTATAGTATATATAAGTGTATAATACATACAATACAGGTATGTATCTGTGTATATATATAAATATATAATATACACTATAATACATGAACATATTTTATATTCAATATATATTTTTCCACATGTGTATGGAATAAAGGAAAACCATCCATTATTAAGGATCACAGTTACATTAGGAATAAAGCAGTAGGTCTGTGAGACCATGTTACTCACAGACTGGGTTTTAAAAAAAATTCAACCTATCGAGTTAGGTGATATTGGTGCCCATATCTGAAGTTTTTTAAGCTACAGTCCTTGTTTACATCTGAACAAAGCCTCATGCAGCACTTATGTTATTAATTCTCCTTGTACCTACAGTTCCTTGTACATTGAACTAACATATATTTACATAAAATTACTGTAGTTGTAATTTTAAGATTTTTCTGGAAGCAGAAAGGAGAAACATAGAGAATGAGTTCAAATAAAGCAAAAAACCCCAATTACAGCAATTACATCACCATCACCACTGATACTGTGGATGGGTGCTGAGAAGTTCTAGACTGGACTCAGTAGCAGACAGGAACCAAATTCAGGAGCTGGGTTCAGGAAGCAAATTCATGGTTTTACAGAAAGGCACAGATTGGGATTGAAGGTAGAGTGGACCACCAGATGACCTCTCATACCAGCCACTGATGAAGAAAGACTGACCCTTGTGGTCCCTCAGCTTTATACCCAATATGACACATATGGGATGGAACACCTTGTTGGTCAGTGTAGGGTCACCTGTCCTGTCCGTTCATCCCTGCATGTGCAGTCTCTTGCTTTTCAACACTCACAGGAGCAAGTGTAAGCAAGAGCCCTTCTGCAGACCAGCCCTTAGTAGCTACAGTAACCAGACAGTGCTATCACTTGTAGAAGCAGCCTCTGTCTGCAGATAGATGCCCTTAACTCTGGAAAGTGCAGGAAGTTAGAAGAGACTGAGCTGGAAAGTAAAATCTCTGAGCAGAATTAGTTTGGTTCTAACTCAAACAAGGGCAAATTTTACACTCCTTGTTTGGCATTAGATAACCTTTTTAATTAAATACAGTTTGCACAGACTGGTGTTCAGTACGCTAGACATTTATTCTCGTGTTTTAAAGAAATAGCCAATCTGTGGCCACTACTGCTCAGAGTGAAATAACCATGAACAGCTGTGTTTGTTTCACAGACAAACCAACCAAAGCACCCACAACCCTGAACAGCCAGCCAGGGGATACACTCTGAACTGCAGTTTTAGTACTGAAATGGGCAAGCATGTTTACCCTTCCTATTCTCCCTTTCAGCTCTAGACTTAATTAATCAGAGAAGTAATACCCTAAACCACACAGGAAAACATGTTTACCTCCAGTCTTAATTTTTAAAAAAGAAACAAAAGTCAATCAAACGGAAACAATTCAAAGGAATGAAATATTGGAGTGTGTCCAGAGGAGGCCACGAAAATGATCCAAGACTGGCCAGCTTCACCTCCATCCCAGGAAATGTGATGGAACGATTTGTCCTGGATGCTGTCTCTAGGCACTGCAGGGACAAGAGGGTCATTAGAGACAGTCAGGATGGCTTCACCAAGGGAATGTCATGCTTGACCAACTTGATGGCCTTTTATGAGGGCATAAACAGCTGGATAGATGATGGCAGAGCAGTGGATGTGTTCTGTCTTGGCTTTAGTCAGGCATTTCACACACTCTCACACAGCATCCTCATGGCCACACTGAGGCAGTGTGGACTGGATGATTGGGTAGTGAGGTGGATCGTGAACTGGCTGCAGGATAGAAGCCAGAGAGTAGTGGTCAGTGGGACAGAGTCTAGTTGGAGGGCTATATCTAGTGGGGTCCTCCAAGGATCAGTACTGGGACCAGTCCTCTTCAATCTATTCATTACTGACTTGGATGAGGGATCAGGGGGCACTGTCAGCAGGTTTGCTGATGACACAAAGCTGGGTGGTGTCGCCAACCCCCCAGCAGACTGTGCTGCCATTCAGTGAGACTTGGAGAGGCTGGAGAGCTGGGCAGAGAGAAACTGAATGAGGTGCACCAAGGGTCAGGGGAGAGTCTGGCATCTGGGCAAGAACTACCCCAGGGACCAGTATAGGTTGGGGACTGAGATGTTGGAGAGCAGTGCAGGAGAAAGGGACTTGGTGGTCCTAGTGGATCCTAGCAGGATGACTCTGAGCCAGCAATGTGTTCTTGTGGCCAAGGGGGCCAACAGCA
>VZRI01013863.1:20893-38740 GCA_013397515.1 Upupa epops | reverse complement strand
CCTGGATGTGTTCCTGTGCAACTTAATCTAGGTGAACCTGCTGTGGCAGGGGGATTGGACTGGATGATCTTTCAAGGTCCCTTCTGATCCCTAGTGATTCTCTCATGAAGGCAAGCTGTGGGAGCTGGGGTTGTTTGGTCTGAGGAAGAGACAGCTCTGGGGGGACCTCATAACAGCCTTTCAGTACCTGAAGGGAAACTGAGGAGGGACTTTTCACAAGGGCTTGGAGTGGGAGGAAAAAGGGTAATGGTGTTAAACTGAANGAGGAAAAAGGGTAATGGTTTTAAACTGAAAAAGGACAGATTTAGGTTAGAAATTAGGAAGATGTTCTTTAGTGTGAGGATAGTGTGACACTGGAACAAGTTGTGGAAGTTCCATCCCTGGAAGCCTTCAAGGCTAGGTTGGATGGGGCTCTGAGCAAGGTGATGTAGTGGGAAGTGTTCCTGCCCATGCACAGGGGTTGGAACTCCATGATCTTTAAGGTCCCTTCCAGCTCTAACCATCCTATGATTCTATGAAACATGTATTTCCCATGGTTGCTAATACAGCAAAAGCATCCCTGAGGTGTCACTCAGTGTTTGAGCCCTGCTACTGAGATCACGAGAGTTTCACCTGATTGAGGACTATGAATGCACCCTAAGGCTGTAACAGCTCTGTTTACAATCCAGGGGGGGGTTGCATGATTTTGTTAACTTCATGATACCTGAGGTCATCATGTTTGTAGCTTGACAGAAACTGCGTGAGCTTTGTGAGAAGAGTGAGATGATGCCTGCAGGCCTGCCATAAAAACTGCTTTTCACGAGGCAGCTTTATTAACATCAGTGGGATGAATCATTATGTAATAGCTTGAAAACTGAGCACAAGCAGCTAATCGCATTCATTTGAATGCAAGACCATGACAGGCTCCAAACTACCACAACACTGTTGACTGTTGCTTTCGAGATGATTGCTATGAGAATCCATAGAGACTCTGATTCTGTGGTGATGTTTACTAAAACCCCCATTTCATTTAGCACAGAGAGATACTCCACCTACAACACAAGTCAGACATCAGATGTTTCAGAGGTAAAGACGAAAATGAGGCACATGTGACAGGACCACTTCCAAGCTACTCTTTGAATGCAATTCTTTTTAACCTGCCACCCACTTCACTCTAAGAATTATGCACCATCGGCAGGTAAAAGCAGGAAAAAAAGGAATAAAACAAATCCTCTGAAAAGCTTGTGAAGTCATTCCAGACCTGAGAAAATCCGGCTGCCCTCTTTTTGGATCATAACCTCCAGGAAATCTTTATTCCAGTACTTTCCTACAGCATGCAGTCAGAACTCGTGAGACAATAAAGGCGCCCAGTACTGAGAGCGTTTCTCAGAAAGACCATGTGTCACGTAGAAAAAATCACCACTTTTGAGCTCACAGCCTCAGATCAGCATGAACACCATAATTGCTCTGCATACGTTTCGTTAGAGATATAAATTTCAAAACTCTTTGCTGACTTTAAAAGTGCAAATACCTGTCAAATTAAAAGGGCAGAACAATAAAAATTCTACACTCATGAATGAAATAGAATACTTTCTCTCATCTTTTATGAAGACCTTTCTTTTAATTCCCCTTTTATAAAGTTTCATTAATCAGCTATGACTGTTCAGTTTCCAGCTGAAAGGATTTGCAACCCTGCTTCCCGTTTTCCCTTTCTTCTTAGGCTGGGTTTCTTTCCATGGGCTTGCTACAAGGTGGAGAGACAAGGTGCTGGTGGTTCTACCCACTTGCTGTGGAGGTCGTGAGTGATGTGAAGAAAGGTTCAATGCAGATTACACCATGTGCAGAGATAGGCATGTCTGTATTTCTACATGTCATCTCTTTGTACTGCACTTTCAGCAGCTCTGTCTCAGAAAGATGTTTCATAGGCTGTAAATTTCAGGGTCAGCTTCTACCTTGTTTTGGAGAGAAAAACAAAAGAACACCACTCATTGTATTTAAATACTGTCTAAATACTTAAATGCTCATTGTGGGCTTTCAATAAGCCAATAAGCACAATAAATTCTGGTACAAATTGAAGTTGTGCTTGATTGTGCTCTTTCTTTGTTTAGTCTAACCCACTGTAGATGTGATTCAACGGTGGGGACTCTGCAGTGAGCCAGCTGTTTCTCAGCCTGTGAGAGTGGACCCGTAACTCATGGGGTCTGTCCCTACCAGCTAAGTTTAAACCCCCCTGACACGTTACTTTGCTACTTTAAGTCATGCAAAATGAAAGGCCACATCAGCTAGAGGGATAAGAAAAATGACACATTGCAATTTTTCTCCCTGGTGAGAGGGATGTGGAGCTTCAGCATTATATGCAGCAGGACTGCCCAGTATATACTGTCTGGAGTACATACATTGCAATGCAGTATGTAGATTACATATTCAAATTTAAAGCCAGTGCCAGTTAATACCTTTTTGAACAGTAAGATCATAAGTCCAGGCAAAAGATAACACAGATGAAATTCACCCCAGCTTGTCTCTATGGCCATAAAGAGTCATTTGTCTGAGACAAAAGGAGATGCTGTAGCACTGCTGTGGTTTGAAGCATTCTGTTTGAAAGCCCACTCTTTCTCACGCATGTTTTCCACTTCAAGTCCTGCAAAATTATTTGGTTTTTAAGAAGTACTTCATTACAATTTTAACTGGAAAAGCTAAGCCCTTGTTCAAACACACCTGGAGGTGAGATCACTTGTATGGGAGATACGACCAAATGCCTTCCTTGATCACACTGACATTACTTGATCTAGCCGCAGGAAATGTTCATCGGTGGTGTACTTGAGCTGTAATTCTGTCAAGGATTGAATAAACCCCACATGAATTTGAGATCTAGAATCACTAAGCCAGTCAACACTATAAACATAAAAACAAGTCTTTGAAAGAACTAGTCAGAGACGCTCCACTTTCAGATTATTCTGTGTGAATACCTGGAGGGAAGGGGAAACCACAAGGTCATTCACCTGTCCTGCTGTAGTCAGATCCCACTTTCTCCTTCAGCAAATGCCCCACAGGTGCAAAAGGCCTTCACAGTCTGGACACACACTTCTCTTGCCAAAGGCACAAGCAATAAGCCGTGCAGGGAGCAAGACTGCTGGTTACTAGGAGAGAAGAATGGCATGTGCAGGAGTGTGGTGGATGGTGATCCCATCCCATCCCATCACCTTGGGAATTTAGGTGCACTGCCACTAAGATTACAGAGTCTAATGAGACTGCTTTCCTAGGACAGACTTTGTCTGTCCAACAGCATTGTATTATATGGAATGAATAAAGTTTAACAGAAAATACAACTGCAGACACTTGAGAATTTCATACACTTTGGTGCAAAACCCTTATGTTCTAAGCTAAGCATCTCATGAGTTATCATTCTGAAGTATGATTTTAGACATGGATTAATGTAATATTTTTAAGTTCTACTGAAAAATCCTTCTCTGGATTTGACCCTTTATTTTTTTAAAGATTTGTTGCTAAAAAGCAATGTGGTTTCTCTCAAAGGATTGTGGTGGGAATAAATGTATAACCATGACATGATCAGCTGTGATGCGGCCATGATCATGTTTAAATGGCTAGACATGCCTGCCTGTCAGATGGTTCCCATACCTGTGAAGTTTCCAGTAAAGACTTGTGCCATGTTGTTAACAATGTCACCACTCATTACCATTAAGTAACTTTGTCTCAAGTGGGAAATAAATATTGCAAAAATGTTTTAATCAATTCTGTAATATATTGAACAGAAGATTGATAATAGTGTTTTAATCAATAATGTAATAACCAATATTCAAGGCTCCTGTCATATATTGAAGTATTGACTGAAATACTTTATCACAGAAGAGGTCTTCTTTCAATTAAATACTTTTGCTAAAAGATTTTGATCTGCATTCTAACCACTGTGCTGAATTTGATGCAACTCTTTGTAGTGACCTCTGGTAGTTAATATTCATAATGCAGTCTATTTTGAAGGCAAGAGACAGACAGTGTTCTGATTAATTTGAGATATTGAAAACAGCATTGCAGACATACTTATCTGTATCGTCAAATCAAAATTACCTCAGTGGTATTTCCCCAAAATAGGTGAAATTTTGTATTTTAAGATTTTTAAATTGATTCTCTTTTAACAACACATTTTATTGTTAAAGAAGTAATTGTAAACATAAGGGGTTTTTTTGGTGAGGCATTCAGGTGAATATTAGGAAACATGAGAACGAAGGGAGAAACTGGCATGAGTCAGGAATTCTATTCAGTGAACATTGTCTTTTAAAATACTTCTGCTGCTCCCAAACAAAATCTGCTATTTATTTTTAAGTCTAGCTTTCGGTTTAGTAGATAACTGGAATATTGTAAGCAGAACAATGATTCTACATGCATCTCAATACATGGCTTTCAAATAATGGCACAAGAATGAAGTTCAGGGCAAAGACAAACTAGCTGCTGCTTTGTGTTTGGGCTAAAAATAGGACAGCAAACTATCTTGGAGGAAAAGAAAGCAATATTGAACTTTCATCCACAGATTTATAGCCTTGGAAGGGCCTCAAGAAATGACTGTATGGGTAGCATATTCAATTGAAATGGGTGAGATTTCAGTTAAATTTGGACTGTCCTTGTAGGTTTTGTATGCACATTGTCTACTTGGAGAATAAAGAAAGTTGCCTGTTGTGATTGACATCAGTGTGGTCTCTTATGAGCATTTTACAGGGTAAGCAGTTGTCATTTCACACAATCATGTCTCGATTCTTTCCATGGGCTGTAATGCATTTCCTTATAAACATAACACTCTTGTCTGAATGACCTGGTCCACAAAGAGGTGTTAGCAGACTTGGCACCATCCTGGAAGAGGACAGTTCTATGCCTCTGCTACAGCTTCTCCAGTTCCTCTCATTGCAAGTCCCCCTGTTGTTGTGCAGACACTTCAAAAAGCAATGACAGTATGTGCCAAAGCTCCCATCTTTACTTCTCTCTATTGCTTCTATCTTATTGCCTTCAATTTTTCTCAGCACATCCCACCTTCTCCCACATGTCTCACAATACTAAGCATGGAATAAAAATGCAGCTATGATAATTACAATATATTTCACTTGGCTGCATGTGACAGCTGTTAGTCACACACTTCTGTGTAGAGGGAAAAGCCCAACTATTGTCTTAGCTTTCTCTGTGAACTCTTCAAAATTCCTCTTCAACACACACACAAACTTGTCAGACCTGCCAAAAACGTAATTATCACTGAAGGCTCTTATTATCTTCAAAGATTTTGCTGCAACCTGTCTGTATCACAGTGTGAGAGGAGCTGTTTTCCTGAGGCTTCCAGTCCAGCAGGAAGGCTTACACAGAATCCTGACTATACAGCTGCTCCATCTCAGGTGTTGAGAGGTCATCTAAAACATGAGATGCGCTCAGGCAGACAAAACCAGGCACCAGGGAAGAGGTAAATACACAGGACAAACTTAAATGAGTCACTGTGTTCCTCTACTTTGTATAGATTTTACACGCGTAGCATGCGCGGACAGAAAGAAGGGGATGCTTAATAGATAAGAAGCCAAGTGCTTAACCTTAGTAGTTCCTGTGGGAAAATGTAATCCTTAATACAGGAAAATAAAGAGGGAATTGGAAGATAAAAATGGGAACAATGTGTTTTGAGGCAGAGGCACTAAATAGTAGACAGTATAGCTAATTAATATTTTTATTAGTAATATTTTACTAGTACTTACAGACTCCCATCACACCTAAGTTGTAGTGAGTCAAGTGTCATGTGTTGGCTTTGTTCCATAAGCATCTGACACGTAAGCATTATTGACGCATAATGTGACACCTCCTGTCACATGAAATTTCATCACATTGTCACATTGTCCCAGCAGCTTCATAGTTTTCTAAAGTGATTTTGGATAGGGATTTGCAATTAGTGCCTGAAGATACTGAATATATATGCTACCTACAGTAAGCATTTCAGTTTCGGACCCTGTTTGTGTGCTAAGACCTCTTTTCAGTGACTAGTGAGCTAGGACCTTTTTAAAGAATTCCGAGGTTCTGCTCTGAGTGCCTCTCTGAAGTGATATGTTCCTGTTCATAAAGTATACTCAGAGGACGAGAAACAAGCCTCATGCAGGCTAGGCTTAATGTTATAGGATATAGCATTATCCTGGACATACTGTCATGTGAGCCCAGGAAAAAAAGCTAAAAGGTGATTTTGAAAGGATAATCCCACTGTAAAATGTCATTCTTTAAAATGAGGCAATAAACATTTTTATCACAAAGCATTCCTCGAAGAACAATTGAACTTAGAAAAGAAGAAAGAAATCAATATAAGTTTCTGAAGAATTATTGAATTGACGATAAAAGGCTTAATGAAAACTTTACTACAAGGTCTTGCACAGATCATCACTCAGGCTGACATCGCAAATAAATAATGAAGTTACTTTTAAAATGTTAGATCCCAGTCTTTGGAATGACCTATGGCTTTTTTCTGGTACTATGACATTAAAAGCATGATAATATTTTGCTGTTCACATTCGTTTGGCTTTGTGTTTCTTTTCATGTATCGACTTGCAGAATGTTAACACTGTGGAAATTTAAGTTTTCTTACTGTATCATCCTCTAGGAGTGTTACTGTTTGTCTCTCCAGGTCTCACAAATAAAATAACTGAAAAAAGAATCAACTCACATGCCCGCTTTGCTCTGGCATATGTGTTCCTAGAGAGCAACCAGACACACTTAAGGAGATGCATTTCCTTTAGGATATTGCTCTAAAAAGCTTGTTGTGGACCTGAGAACACAGAGAAGAGCAGTACAGAGAGGTGCAAATATCAGCGTTCCAGTACTGTGTGACTGGTTCAATGCAGACAGGATTTCTGGGTCACCAGCTATCAAAGAATATTTGATAGATTCTGGGATATTTAAGTATGTGACAACTTTTTTTCTGCTTGCCATGTCATTGTTTTATTGCTAACTATCTCCAACAGAAAGTGCTTTTTGTATGAGATCAGTCCATCTAATCTTTTGGGTTTTCACCTCCAGATTTTGTCTTCAAGTGTGATACATGAAACGCTGTAAAATAAGAACACTCTTACTTTAATTTTAACACTCAATATTCTTGGTTGCTCTAGAAATGACAGAATATTCCCTGATTTTTCATTTTCTTCCTTTCTTCAGCTTTTGTCCTCTCCTTTTCCTCTGTTTTGCTGACACATAAAGTACAAAGTCATTTCAAGTGGTTAGTAAATCACAGCGAATTTATGCAATGAAGTCAGGTTCACTGATCCTGCTCAGCTACTCACCAAACTCATTTTATGAAGCCACAGCACACTGTTATGAAATCAGACTTACAAGGTAGCATCTGCTTCCCTGAAAAATTGAAAAATCCTCATGTAGTTATTATTAAATTTGTTTTTTGAGACATACCTCTTCTCTAGAATTACTGAAGAGCATACGACACTGGTGTTTCTAATGTAAAAATATTTGATGGCATACACACTTTTGGCAGAAATCAGGTGGACTGGAAGTGTGTACGGTGGTTATAATTATGTAAACATTATATTGATATAATAATACATGTATTGAAATATGCCCTGTAAGCATACAGTACTAAAATGAAGAGTAATTATCTCAATTTTAGTCCACTTTAGTCAAGTGCAACATCTTGGCTTTGCAAAAAGTGCTTTCAGTAAAAATATAGAAAGAAAAGGTAGAAAAAAAATAGACATTTGGGAACAGTGAAGAAAGCCTAAATGTGGTCATTGCACTCTTCATTGCACTTTAACATGAACATGTTAAAATATTCACACTTAATGAGACACCACACTTGGTTCAGAAGAATGGTGGGCCCTTCATTTTGTCTAGAAATTATTTTTTTGAGTCAGAAATGGGTTAGTTATTTAAGAGAAAACCCTACTAATGTCTTTATCACACATTATTGTGATAGCTCTGACTATCAGATTTAAGAATACAAAGATATTTTATCCTAAAAATTCTTCCTGGGCTGAAAATGCTTCCTGTTTGTAATGTGCAGGCATTCATCTCTAAAGGGTGTTTAGGCAATGCAACCAGCAGTCTCTGCCCCATATGCTGTTCAGGAGCATTTTTACACTCCTGTGTGCATCCTGCTATCTTCATGTGCCAGACACACCTGTTGGATAGGTCTGGCAGACACAAATCAATCCCACCTGCTGTCTGACCATGCCCAGCTTTGTTCTAAATGTTTCTCTGCTCAATTCCCTGCCTGGTGCTTCGATTTTTCATTATGCTTACTTCTCTGGCATGGGAGTTTCAGAAAATATCTCATCTTGCAGCCTTCACACTGCTGAAAACAAACAGAAGTTAAAAACAATAGATTATCTTGTCCTCCCTTCTGCTTCTTCAGCTGGAAAAGGTAGATTTTTAGGTTGTGGTGGTGTGTTATTTCAGGCTAGGTTCCTCTGCTTCCTGCTGTTCTGTGCTTCAGAGTCAGTAGGCACTGCTGCCTTTCAGCTAAATGCTCTGAAAATGATCTGTGGGCCAAACACCAGTGGCAAATCATTTGCACACTGTAATTTCAGTCTTTTTCTTAAGCTCAAGATTTTACATTAAAATCGTGACTCTCTTTTTTCATCACTCTTCAGAGAGTCAGGCAGATAGCTGTCTCTGTGTCATACTGCCTATCTCGGAGTACATACTGTATCAGTTGTACCTATTATACTACAGAGGAGGTTCTATTCATGGAAAAGTTGTGATTTATTTTTTCTTGCTCGGCTTGCTCTGGCATGATGAATTTATTGACACATTACTGGTCCTGAGACAAATAACACACTGACAGGGTGCCTGTTGCAGGAAAAGGAATGGACTCATGTGCCATTAATGATCTGTGTAAAAGCCAGCAGACACTGTAAGGGAAAAAAAAACACCTCTCGGATGCATAGTGGGCAGATATTGCAACCGTGTGTTTCTAATTTCAACTGAATTGACTTCCTAGGAGAAAAAGAAAAGGTAATTGGCATCAAGGAGAGAGAAATCTCACTAAGTTTCAGAGAAACTGAAGAGCAACACATTAACATTTCACAAGTGCCAGATAGCAAAGTCACGGCAACAGGACAGATATCCCCTAGGCAGCAGATTAATAAAGATGTTCTGCAGATGTGATGCAAGAGAAATAAGACCAAGTTGAGTCCTTGCAGTCAGGAAGAGCATCAGAGTAATCCCTTACTGCAATGAGAACAGGAGTCTGATCTCTGGTGCATTTTACCTTAGCAGCTTGTGTTCTCATAGGATGAAAGGATGATCCTGTTCAGAAGGTCACCTACCCCAACTCCGTGCTCCTGTCTTGTTCTTTCATTCTAACAATCTTTCTGAGTTTGCAATTAGGGGTTGGACTGTTTACCTTCCTCAATTAAATTTGTTTTCCCTTTAAGCGGAGAGGACATTAAGGGATAGGGCACAGAGTGCAGCTCCTCTTCACACAGGCAAACATGAGGTTTCTCAGTGTTACACCTTTGTGTCTATGGCTGACACAAAGAGGAGACTCAGGGGGGACCTTGTCACTCTCTATAACTCCCTGAAGGGAAGTTGTAGACAGGTGTGGGCTGGGGTTTTCTCCCAGGCAACTAGTGATAGGATGAGAGGGCAGTGCCTGAAGCTGCTGGGAGTGGTTTAGGTTGGATGTTAGGAAGCTCTTCCTCACAGAAGAGTGAGGAAACATTGGAATGGATTGCTCAGCAAGGTGATGGAGTCCCCATCCCTGGATTGACAGGGCATGACACTTAGTGCCGTGGTTTAGCTTATTTTGGTGATGTTAATTCCTCGGCTGGACTTGATGATCGCAGAGGTCTTTTCCAGCCTCAATAATTCTGATTCAATGATTTATAATGCTAATTTCCTACTACATGTCTCTCCTCTCACCCCTTGTAATGGAAGACAAATTCTATTCAGCAGCTGAAGCTGACTCTGTCCAAGCCCTTCACTCACGTTGTGACAGTGTTCCAGAAGTAACTGTGCACAGAATATAAACAGTTCCTTTTTATCAGCTTTAGGTTTGCAACTCTTAGTTTCTCAGGATGACTCTATTCTTCTGTAATAAAAACCCAGCTCAAACAGTGCATGATTCACATTCTGTGATTTGTGATTGCCTTATATTTTCCATATCCCACATCCTCTTATTCATCAGCTTTACAAAAACAGGCAGTGAAATCCTGACCTGAATAAACTCAGTGGGAGTTTTGACATTGTCTTAATAACACTGGGATTTCATCTCAAATCTTTGTAGCCTTTGAATGAAAGAACCTTTTGGTATTTCTTTTTCGAGGGATGGAGGAGCACTGAGGTATAGGATGCTGGTATTTGAGTTTTCATTAGATCAGGGATCAGAGAGGATATAAAGATGAAGTAATCAGAATTTGCTAACATGGGAATACATTGGCTGAGATCTGCATAAGCACTTCTTTTGAATATGTAAAGACCTGGACGGACTTAAGAGACCACATCGACTCGTTTACCTTGCCAGCAATCAGCAGCAACAAGTACAAAGCAAATGAAATCCTGGTCTATGTAAAGAACAGTCATCTCTCTTTAACCAAAGCTGTACATGAATTGGAGGTGAAACAAAATTATCTGGAGGGTTAATTTTAGTTCAAATGTCACCCCTATTGACTTCTTTATGTCCCGGGAGTGATGGATGAGCACTGTCTTCCCTCCTATTGAGAGAAAACACAAGGAGAGGGACCTCCTTTTGCTTTCTGATATCACTTCCACGACCTTTGTGCACCAGACCTCACTGCAAATGGAGTGGAACACTTATGTGGGGTTTCAGAGACCAAAAAAACCATACAGCTTTATACATCAGCTATAGGGAGTGCAAGCACAGTGGGAGCAGCAGAGTTGGCTGAATGCTCAGTATGTGAATCTTGGCCAGTGCACCCATATTCCTCAAATGGATGTTGTCACTGGTATCACACTCTAAAATGCCCTGCTGGAACAAGCTACATGGGAATAATTGTGGCTGCACTGCCCATTTGCTGATGGAAAATTGCAGCTTGGCCAGTTCTACCACTGATTCTGTATTTCCACTCTGGTTTGCCTTTCCCCTTAACAGTTTGTAAGCCTGTTGAGGAGTAAGCAGAGCCTGAGCAAGAGTGCTCTGTTGTTGAGACAACAAATAAACGTTGGATGCAACAGTAGCAAAGAGTGGTCCAAACTGAGCCTTGGAACAAGCTCAGGGAAATGTATTTTTAAATATTTCTTCCCCCAATTCCCCAAACACAGACTGATTAAGCAAGGAGCAGCATTCCTCATGAGGTAAGCAAGCTGGCAGCAGCTTCCTGAGCTGAGCAAATTGGTTTCTATTTATCCACCTATTTTATTAAGTTGCATTTAGATTCATAGAAGATTTATTTTAATTAATAGAACCTTCTATGGATTTCTCTGTGGCTCTGTCACTCATCCCATGCTCTCACTCCACTCTGCCATTACACTCACATTACTTTGGCAGTTACAGCCTTTCAAACATACACATATAGTTGTATAGTTTTATATATCCAAAAACCTCCCCAACCTTGTTAAACTTACCTACATACTATGCCTTTGAAATGTACTCTGTGACGTCTCTGGCATATTTCTAGTTCCCATCTGCTCGGAACTCCTCTTTGATGCTATAGCAGTGTCAAATGTAGAGGAAACAACAAGGTTCCAGACTCTCTGTTTGCCAAAGGCTTAGAAGATCGGTATTTCTCTCTCTTAGTAGAGGCTTCTCTCAGTCTCTCTCAGTGGCAGAGCACACAGGATCTTTGCCAGCCTGGTGGAGACAACCAACATGGCAGGAAGGGAAAAAGGAGGAAGCACCTTCCCTTATGAACTCTGTCCACTATCACCTGTAGAGTCCAGACACTGAGGCAGGAGGTCCAGCTTCAAAATAAATGGTTTTTTGGCAGAAAATCTCCATAACTAATATTTGAAAATTTGGCCATTTTCAAACCAGAACTGGTGGCCTTATTACCATGTACCACTACACCAAGGGTGGCTACCAAGAGGAGACTCCCTTTTCACAAGTAATCACATAAAAAAAGACAAGGAATGATGGATGCAAGTTGCTCTTGGGGAGATTCCAGTTGGACTCCAGAGGGAACTTTCTGACCATGAGAGCAATTAAACTCTGGAACAGTCTTCCCAGGGAAGTGGTGGATTCCTCAACTTCAGACAGTTTCAAGGCTCAGCCTGAGAGAGTGCTGAGCCATGTCATTGAAATTGTAGTTCTTCAGCATAAAGGGTTGGACTCAAAGTCCCTTCCAACCGGGCACATTGTGATATTGTGAAGATAATATTTGGGTTTGTGCTATAATTTATTGTTTATATGCTAACATGACAGACACATCTCAGGAGAGAAAATGAAACAATCATTTTGCAGCGCAGTCTAATCATCTCAGACTTCTTAGACAAATAACATTAAGGTAGCAATTAAAAATTGAAAAATTGCTCAGCAGAAAATGCTGAGAATTTGGGGATTTGGACAGCAACAATACAAACCAGATGATCAACTCCTCTCAGCAATTTAGAAGTATTTTCAGGCAGATTCTAAAAATGATCTTTAATTACTCATTAAGTGTTTGCTATACAAAGCTAAACTGAGATAGAAGCTTGCTGTTCATAGAATAATACAAGCGTTAGATTGGAAAAAGATTAAGATCCCAATCACTAAGCCAGCACAGCCCTTCAGCACCCTTTAAATACTTTTAAATACCTTCACCTTGTTCTCCATGATGTCTGAGAAAAATCCTCACTGTGCTTCTCTGTTTTGGGAAGACACACAGCATTTGCCACAGCTTGTAATCATCGTAGGGGCTTGTGTCAAAGCCCTACAGTTAGTTAGAGGTGTTTTTATGGAATTCAGTGAACCAAGTTCGATTGCTATTTGTTCAGTGACCTTAAATAACAGCTCAGCCCTTTCCTTTAACAATTTCCTGGTTAACATTATTTGTAAATGTAAGATGTTACCTTTAGAGCTTACAAAAATCAATACTTTTCAACTACCCACAGTGCCTGGACAGATTCTGTGCTAATACATTTTTCTCCCTATTAAACTCAGGATTCAGGCACAAACACCTTGCAATACCTAACCTTGAGCTACTAGCTTTCCTGGCTTTTTATGGCATGAAGATGAATGTATTTCATCCCTCATGCTCCTGGAATGAGAAAGGGTGAGAACTCTTAGTGACCTAACCTGAGGCTCAATGAGTTACTGCTCCATCACTGGAGAGATCAAGGCCAGGCTGGATGAGGGTTTGAGCAACCTGATCTACTGGAAAGTGTCCTTGCCCAAGGAAGTTGTAACTAGGTGCATCTCTAAGGTTCCTTCCAACCGAAGGGAGCAGCCTCAAGCTGTACCAGGGGAGTATTTGTGATAGCCTGCATTTTAAATGCTCCATGTACTAATCTCACGATCATAAAGTTTAATGCATTCAAGTTTGCAAAGGCTCTGGGAAAAAGACACAGATTGTCTATATCCTGCTGTCCTGCCCAAATGCCTTCTGTCTGACAGAGTGAAAATCCTGACTGTCTTCTAGTCCAGGCTTCTGGACAATATGGCAAAGCAATGTTATTTAGCATGATGGATGAGAAGGTAACAAGCAAAGTGAAAATAAAACAGTGTTCATTGTTGAGTACTCTCTCTCTGGGAATGGATGGATGCATCAGGGTGCTCCCTGTACTCATGATGGTATGAATAATTATCAAGGTTCACCAAGGCTTACTCTGACTGCCATGCTGTGGCATGGTTGACACCTGTGCCAGAGGTGACAACAAGATCTGAGCCTGTGAAGCAGTCATCATGACACCATGTAGTATTTAATTCCTAGAAAAAAACAGAGACCATAAAACAGGATAGACCTAAAAATCACTGAAATCAATGTCACTTCCATTCTTAAAGAAATATTAGAGCAAAATATCTCAAACAGTCTCATTATCACCTAGAAGATGCTCAGATGCTAAGCAAGAGTCAGTATGCTTTTGCCAACTCAGTGTCTATGACATGCTAACAAATCTGATGGGTGAAAGCAGATATTTTCAACTGGGAACTTTTGACTCTGTCAAACAAGATATTAACTTTTTCAAAATTATCCTCATGGTTTCTGGCCACAAAATGGATAGGCAATTGTAGGAAAAAATTCCACTAGTTCAAAGGTATAAGAATTCATATAGGAGGATTCTGTAAGTGTCATACCTTAAATATTTTCATTACAGACCCGAACAGAAGATTACGCATGAAATATTCAAGAAGAGTTGAGAGGCTATAGGCTCACTGTAAGAGGATCGAGAGAATGAAACATGTCTACTGTGAGTGAGACAAGCATTATGGACTAGAATTGCAGTAATGGAGGTGTACAACAGGTAAGTGGAAATCCCTCTAATGGGAAAGATAGGTAAGTACCAGAGCACATTGTGTGAGAATAATGGGCATCTTTCTCTGCAGGTTTTAAGACCTGACTAGAGATCTGTCAGGAATAGCTTGGATACAGTCAATCTTGCCTCAAACAGGGTAGGATAGAAAATGAGATAGAACTTCTGCTTCCTCACTTATTTTCTGCCATTCTGAGACAAATTCTATATTAAAAAAAGAAAAAAAATGGGTTAATACCAGTAGGCTACATTGGACATCTAATCTCATTGTTGGAAATACTAATTTCATTAAGATTTAAACACCTTTTTCTGGTTAGATCTCACAGGGGCTTTGTAACATGAAAAAGCCAAGGACAAATTTATAGTAAAGAAAAAATAATAACCAGCTTTATTAACAAAGAACAACAAGCATAGCTAGGAAAAGGGGAATAAATCCAACACCCTGTATTGCCATCTAGAGCCTGGAGATGGTAAAAGTATACACTGCCATGAAGAAAAGAGAGTCTAATTGAAAACTAAACCCATCAACCCTCTCCTCTTTCCCCTTGCCAGAGGTAGATGTCAACTGTGCAGGAACACAGATTGGAAAATGTAGCAAAGATGCAATAGGGGCAGGAGTAATAAGGATAGGAGTAAAGGAAGAAGGGAAAAAGAGAAAAAATGTATTTGGGGATTAATTTATACTGAAGACTGAATCAGGAGTGAGAGAAAGTTCAAAAGAAACACAAGAGATGAAAGGAAGGAGTTATAAGGGGAAGGATGAAGAAGGATATTCTTCACCAAGACAACATGATGAGGAGAAAGTGACAACCAGAAGTAACAACCCAGGACAATGGCTCCAGAACAAAAGAAGTTCCACCCTTGCATGTGCCATTTATAGAGCCATGGAGAAAGGATATGACCTCACATTGGTCATATGGTGCAATCTGGTTGGTTCCTAAGATGCCATGTCAGGGATCAGGAATTAACCCACGACAACCTTGCAGGTATCTTGCGTGCAGTTTCAAACCCAGCATTTCTTTCTGAGTCCCCAGTATATGTTCCTTTGGTTTTTAGCCTAGGCTAGTTTGTGGGTCTGAAAGCCTTATAATATCTCTCATGCAGTACAATACCGTGCTCGTACGCTGTAACCCATGAATCATGCTGTCATTCAAGACTCTCTGGAAAAGATTTTAGTTGAATTAATCCTTGAGGTCTAAAGCAATATTCTCTTTTACCATCAGTCCTATTAGAGTTTGTTCCTGTTCTGAGCTAATGTCATCTGTGACTCGTCATTCTGACATCATGTTTGGGGGTTTTTTTACTACAATTACATGTAAGATGAAATGAGCTGTAAGTTCTGCTTATCTAATGGACCACAAGGAACAAGATGCTCAGTTGGAAACATCTGGAAACATTTATCTTAATAGCATGCAAACAGCTACTGCATTCTAAATGGGAATTTTGTTTCTGTACCTCTAGTGAGTTTGACCCGATGGCAATTTCATTACAGAAACAAAGAGCTTCATTTGTTTTTAAAAACTGAACAGAGAAATATTCCTCATTCATTGAATTCATTTGCTGACATAATTTGACCTGTGTTGTGTTCTGCAGAAAATGGCTCAGTTCAAGCCAATGAAGTTCTCCCACTCACATTCTATTCAAAAGAACAATGCAGCTTTAATCGATATAAAAATAACACAGTGCTTAAGGTGAATGCAAAGGTTTCTCCTAGCCACAGGGTCTGTAGAATGGAGGATCGCTTACCTGTCCCATATGCTAATTGTTTTCATGTTGCTATTTCACTTGGCAGATTGCTTAGTGCAACATCTTGTCTCTGGCAGATTGTTTAGAGTTGGAAGTGAACTTAAAGATCATCCAGTTTCTTGCCATGGGTAGCACGTTAGGTATAGAGGAAGAAGCACTAGAAACTAAATACAGAATGATCCCTCCTTAGTGATCTATCTTCTCCTATTGATTCTATAAGTTATGGTTGTATTTTGAAAGACTTCTTTCAAAAACTGGTTGTCAGTTCATCCCAATGAATGGGATGAAAACATTGATCCTGTATGTCAGTCATGGTTGGAAAGAGGAGAAATATCATCTGCATCAAAGCCATCGTCCCCACTATAAGAAGAGAGAGAGCAAAACTTTTGCTGTGCCCTCTGGTCAGACCCTAATGAGAATGGCATTAGTTGTGTTGCTGACTGGCTGGGCACCTCTCAGATGACAGACAGCCCTTTGTTCTTCCTGGAGGTGGGCAGAGCAGGGATGCCCAGCCTGATTAGCTGAGATAATCAAAAAGAGAAAGATTCTCAAACTATCCAGTAGTAGTCTCCAGGGCAGCCAAGGTGTGCCAGGATGTTCAGCTTAACTTAGGAGCTATTTGCAACAGGGTGCTGTGTAAAAGAAGACTCTTCTGCGCACTGTCACTAGCTTGGGAGAGTTCTTCAGCATGCAGCAACAAACAGATACTCAAATATTTGGGATCCCTACAGTAATTCTAACAGGTCCTATTAAAACTGAATACAATTAATTAACTGAATTAATTATCACAGATGTGATACGATACGGGAAGAGCCAGCAGCACTGCTGCTACACACTCCTGAGTACACCAGCCCCTCCGGTAAAAACACACAGCTGCCTTAGACAATGTGGAAACTTCACACCTACACAGCTAAATGGTCTTTATCAACACTTCCTCTTAGAATAAAGGTGAGTAAACAGCGCATAGGATGAGCAGCACATGACGTACCTCATGTAGAAACTGCATCACTAGATTAATGATTATAATACAGACATGGACTTTAATAAATGCAATCACTCACAGCGCAATCAGCAGTTCAATTCAGGGCAGCAGTTTCTCACTCCACAATTGGACTTCATTAGCAGAGGGTGACTGGCAGCTACATGGTGAATTCTGAATTAAGGAAAGCTAAGGAAAAAAACCTCTGCAAGAAGAACAATCTCATGGAAATGAATTAACAGAATATTCCAAAGCAACACTGTGTGTGGCAATTGACGGGCACAGACTCTACAATTTGATCCAGTGAAGACAGTTTATGAAGCAATCCTACGCTCCTTTTATACACAGATCAGAGGGCCATCCGTACATTTGTCTTCTATCATTGCATCCGAAAGTGTCACATATTTGTTTGTCTTGACACTAATTGACTATAATACCTATTTACCACCTTTCCTCAAGGACAAGCCCTCGTTTGATTGAGATCAAGCATGAACATGCTTTCTCCCATAACTGTGACTGTGACTATGCCTTGCTTGGAAAAGCAGATTACATTCCAGACAATACCACTGAATGTGGCTTTGCTCAGGTGTCACAGAATCACAGAATCACAGAATGATCACAGTTGGAGAGAACTTACTAGATCACCGAGTCCAACCATACCAACACCCACAAAAAACCTAAATACCAGATCGATGGCAAAACACAAAATTATCTCCTCATGACTCTAGCCTGTCATGAAGCACCATGGCTGCACACTTCTTAAA
>VZRI01013863.1:1050-17955 GCA_013397515.1 Upupa epops | reverse complement strand
CTGGCTTGATGGCTGCACCCAAAGAGTGGCTGCCAATGGGTCCATGTCCAAGTGGAGGCCAGTGACAAGTGGAGTCCCTCAGGGATCAGTCGGGGGACCAGTCTTGTTCAACATCTTTGTTGGTGACACAGACAGAGGCACTGAGTGCACCCTCAGCAAGTTTGCTGGCGACACCAAGCTGTGTCAATATTTTAAAATTGTATTTTGTTTGAAATATCCTGAAGACTTAGCATGGAATTCATGTTCTTGGTGTCAAGCAAAAGTGGGAGAGATTCAAATTTATGTTACAGTTTTTAAAAGGATTTCAACACTCAGATAGCTACAAAGTGTTTGAAGTGTGTGGTCTCTATGTAAACCACGTCCCTTGAAAATGACATAAAAAAATCCCCTTTTAAATTTTATTTGCAATTTACATCAATCTCCTGATTCTTAGAGGTCTGGCTTACAATTACTTAGCTGTAGGGCTTAACAAGCCACTTCTTCAATAAAGAATGTGATGGGTGAAGGCTGCTTTTACTTTGAAACATGGCACTGATTATTGTCTGTCCATGACGACTAGATTGAGTACAAGCTACAATCATGCTGAATGAAGGCCATCAAAACAGAGCTATTTTAAATCATGCACATCTAAAGAAACGAACGAATGAGGTGATTTCAGCTCAGATAGAATTACAGCCAGCTAGGGAGAAACTGCTAATGAAACTTACTGCTGTTCTAAAAATAGCATCTTAGTTTGAAATCTAATGCCAGTGCTTCTGTGGAGTCCAAAGAGAATGGAAATGGAGCTGTAAGTACTTGGCCAAAATAGATCACTGCATCACAGTGTGTGTTGGTATTCGATTAGCCCATCATAACCCTTTCAAAGGATTGTATATACCTCTCTATGATAAGAAGTTTTATCTGTTGAAAAAAGGAAAAGGAAGCTAAACGTCTGTGTCTTGTTATAGTTTTAGAATTTAGCTTAAGAAATTGCAAAGGGAACAAAGTGCTACCCTAGGCTCTGAAAACATCACTTTCTTCTCTTTTATTTCAATGTATTGCAGACAGTTCATTTTGTGGGAAGTTTCTTTTAACCTGGAAAAGTAAACCCTGTATGAAGAGAATTGTTTTCTGAATGGTTCTTATCTTAAATGATTTCTTTCTGCTTCGGGCTCATATAATGAATAATTCCAACCTCTTAGATCTCAGTGAGGATCTTATGAATTGCTATGAGTTTTGCACCCAGACTCACACCGCTTAGAAGAATGTACAACCTCTGCATGTCAAAATCATTCTGAGTTCTTCTGAAGGTAAGAATTTGTAAAAGCAGAGGTATAGTCATAATGTCATGAAATATGTATCTGGCAAGTAAAGAGCACTAGTGAAGAGGTGGAAGAAGCTACGCCGTACCAATTTGCTATGCCTAGCAAAGTCAAAGCAGGAATAAGGAGGAAGTGTGTTTTGTGTGTGCAGCTGGTAAACAGGAACAATGCATAATCCACAAGGGTTTGTATAAATGCTTCCATGACTGAAGGGCATAGTCCTGTTCAAAGCATCACTCACATTTCATTTACTAGCTCCCTTTTTAACCAGTCCTCCCCACACCCATGCATCTTAACACAGATGAAATATTTAACCGCCGCCTGCTGCAGAACAAGACCCTTGTTCTGGTGGACCACAGGAAGTCAGAGAAATGAACTCACCAAGCTCACCTTGATGCTCACCTTAGGTGTCTACAGAAAAGCAACCAATACATAAGCAACACTATAAATATCTATAAAGAACAGGATTGAAAAAAAGGGTAACAATAGTGTGAAAATACCTGGGTTCCTTTATTGGTTTGTTAGCTCTCTTAATGTTAAAGTTAACTTCCACTTAAGTCCATCTCAAACAGAATTGACCACATTCATCTATCAGATAACTGTCAGTAACATTCATGATCTAATTGTGGGAAAGACCTTTTCATAAGTTGAGCTGGACAGGCCTCAGGATTTCTCTATTAGCAAAAGTGGAGAGACAGAGCATAAGGGAGAGTGACTTATGGATTGGAAAAGAAACCTACAACGGCTTTAATGAAAATAATATAATATGAAATATATACAAAACCAGTACTGAACCAAATTCCTCTGCTGACAATTACATCACTCTTCCCTCTGATGCAGCTGATGGAAAAGTGCCAGACTGGACTCAGCAGCAGACAGGAATCAGACACAGAAGCTGGATTCAGGAACATAGGGACTAAGATCAAAGGCAGAACAGAGTCCTCATTGGGCACCAGCCATTGAAGAAGTGAGGCAAAGAGAATAGGCCAAGAGAGAGAAGAAGCCCAAAGAGGGAAGCAGAAGAGACTGACTCTTGTGGTCTCTCAGCTTTATACCCGATGTGACATATATGGAATGGAACACATTATACCACGTTACAAACACAAAGGCTGTATTGTCTTCCCTTCCTGGGATCACTCCTTTTTACAGTTCCCACAGGACACCAGTAATACTAGTTAATTTGCTGTTAATGAGCTCTCTATTAAATTAACTTGAGCCACATATTACTCATACAGGATAAAGCTCCAAGCTAGATGACACTTTTAGCCTGGACTTCGCAGGCATTGCTGATGGAGAGCTGGATTCTTAATGAAGAGCAAGTTTCCTCTTGCTCTCACCAATGATCCTCCCACCAGGAATGGACAAGAAGAGCTCAGAGCCCTTTTAAGATTTAAAATCTCTCTCCAGGTAGTCTGTATGAAGTAGAGACACTAGTATCTCCCAGACCCTACTGATCACTGTGAGTGATAAGAGATTTGACGGCAGAAGACCCTTACTTGTGCTCTGAACAGTAGCAGGAGGTCTGCCCCAGAATCATTTGCTTTCAAAGAGCAAACTGTTGCAGATTCAGCGCCTATCCATTACATTCCTGGTACTGTGTCATTTGCAGAGACAGCAGCTTTATGTTAATGTTTGAGTTCAGAGAGAGTGCAGAACACATACAGCAGGCAAAGCACCAAAGGTTAACCACAGAAGGATAGAGCAATATCACTTAGCAAACCATTAAGTGGCTTTAACAGGGTAGGGTTTTTTCACTTGCACAAGGTGTTTTATTGAAGTCAGAGTGACCGTTTGATCAGGTAAAGATCGTTCACACTGTTACTCACTTCAGAGACAAATTTGAATCTTCTGAAATCTTGATGTTTATGGACTCAATATATACCAAGAGGTTAGGAAATAGCTGTGTAGACGGCTCAGTACTACAATTTAAGAACTGGTTTATCTAGCTAAACCTAGAAAAGTTACTTCTTAGAAAACTCTCGAATCGCTTGCATTGCCATTTACTGCATACATATGCTAGAGGCCACAGAAGAACTACTTGTGGATCAGTAGGATCCTAACATTTTAATAATAGTTCTTTCAGCAGGAATGCAACATAAATTGTGAGCCAATCTTAGTTTGAGAGACATCATTTCAGTGTCAGGGGCATCTGTTGTCTACTGCTGCCATGAAAAGTTCCTGAAAGAAAAGGATTTACTCCTTTGCACATAACATCTCAAATTTCTAGAAATCTTTTGAATACATATTTCTCACAGTCTATTAAAGACATTGAAGATGCCACTGGAAATCTTTTTCAATGGAATTTCAAGACGGCTTTTTCCCCTCACCTCTTTAACATGCCAGGGTTTTTCTTTCATAGGTAACTTTATGACTAATGATTCCTGCTGGCATCTGGCCACTGGATTAGTTTAAACAAAAAAGGGCAGAAAGCAGTCGATTTCTCCTCATATTGGCAGTTGCAGACCTGTCAAGATTTGTAGCAATGTTGACAGCAGAGATGCAGTCCAGAAGCAATGTTGATAGGAAGGCTGAAGACCAGTAGCAATGCTGATAGGAAGAATGCAGACCAGCAGCAACGTGCATGGGGCAGATGGAGACCAGTAGCAATGTTGATAGGAGGAATGCAGGTCATTTTCTTCAGTCAGAAACAGCTCTGGAGGTGTTAGTAGTGTAAGCAGATCTGTGTGTCTTGTCTGTGCTGATGATCCTGCTGGTCAAGCCCAGGGAATGGTGCATCTTCATTCAATGGAAACAGGCTTTTGGGAATTGTGGCACATGCCTGTTCCCAGGTTAAACAGCGAGTTAGAATTAGTCTAGCCTGGACTTAACTGAGGAGACATTTTTTCCTTTACTTAAGCAATTTATTAAAATCATACATTGTGGTTGTGGGAACAGAAATATGCTGTTTCAGTGCAAGTGATTTTTGTATTGCTCTAAATGCATTGACTTAGTGGGATATACTGGCAAAAAACTAATTTCCTGGAAGAGATAATGACACGCAGGCACACATCATCTCAGCTAGAATAGGAAATAATTATTCTCAGGAGGATCAGAACTCTATTTACATTCCTCTGGAATTTCTTGTGCATTGTGACCATGAACTCTCTGAGCCAGTCTAAAGCATGAGTTGTAAAGTGATTAAGACTGGTAGCGTAACTCCACTTATTTCAGGCACTGTTGAATCAACCAGTAGCAACGCAACAAAATAGTCAAGAGATGTAAACAGCAAACAAGGGAACTTCCTGCACTGTGAGACATAGAGAATTTCACTTGTCCAGGATACAACTCTCTTTTAGTACTGGGGTTTTCCACCAGGTGAGATCTGAAAGTGTTGTGATGGCTGTTGTGCACTCAGGTCTGGAATCCCTAATGAGTCAGGGTAGAAAGAAAGGTCATGTACAGAGACAACCATTTTATTTGTCTAGAGAGCCTCAATACGCAACACTGGAAAGGAGAGACACAAGAAGCAGAATATGGCACAGCACAACGATGGTAGAAGGTTATGTCTATCCTAAAGTAGCTAAAATCAGCTTCTCAATATCACACTCATTTCGTCCACGCAGAATCCTAAAATAACCATTTTCTCCCCAAGACTTTCCCCAGGAATTTGCGGCAACCTAAAGAAAAACAAAGAGGAGAAAAATGAAAGGATTTTCATGTTAAAGTAGCCTTTCAGACAACCAGGTGTACACATTTGGGTTTGGTTTCCTTTTTAAGAGGCAAACTCTCACAGAACCAGAGTGCATCTTTTTCTGATTTCTAATGATGTGTTCCTTTCTGATTTCAGCTCCAAAACTAGGGTTAATGAAACCAAATAACACTGGCTACAAGGCATTTTGATGGATTGAAGCAGAAATCACCAGACAATTCAATTATTGTCTGAAGAAATGCCCAATGGTCAGAATTCCAATCACAACTAATTCATTACAGATATAAGATCCGAAAAAAACCAGAGTGATCAATGAGGTTTCATTCACGTAGCTGCTGACATATTGAGAAATTGCATTTCTTATTAAGCCAGTAGGAGTTTTGCCCTAGATGTCAGTGAAACTAACTACCATAAACCCTGCATTCAGCTGTGTAAACTCCAAATTACCTTCTGCTGAACAGAGGAATAATCAGATGAGCTGTAATCATAATCGAAGTGATAAAATGTGCCCTACTCCAAATGGCTGAAAGCCAGTGTTTGGGTTTCAGTGTTTAGATAGCATTTGCCAGCTCTGTTTTAGCTTGCCTTTTCTAAATTATTTAACAAACAATATTGATCCCTTGTATTGAGACTGTTTGCAAGCATCAAAAGAACTGAATGTTCATGGAAAATGTTACAACATTTGAGAATTCGGATAAGAAATGAGACAGTAAGGACAGCGTAGGAATAAAACACAGATACAGGAGGAAGATCAGATGAAACATGCTTTGAAACTGAGGTAGGTGATGCTGCAGTCAAAGGGTCAGCATGATAAGAGCTGACAAAAAGGGAAACAGAACTATGCCGGAGGCCTTAAGGTGAAGGAAAAGTAATAGACACAGAGAAAGTGAATCAAAGGAAATCGGTTTGGTTTAGATCATCTCTATTGTAGAGGGTTTTTTCTTCTGCCTCAAAACACAGTGCTAAGGATTCACTTACCCAGAACTTCTGTTTCTGTCCATTCTTGTCAGCTAATTCTCCCCACCTGTTCCAAGAGATGGTACCAGTGAGACCTTTGATGCATATGTCCACATTTTGTAGCTTTCAACAAGCAACCAGAAAAAAACCAGCTTATCTCAGTAAGTTGTCCAAATCCCAGCATCAGAACAGAGCATGACTGATCGATGTCTCCGTGCTACAAACATAACAAACTATAATGCTTCTGATGACAATCTAGGTAAGTATCCTGCTAGCCACAGACCAGATTGCCTTTAGGGACTATGAAAACTTAATGCAAGAGTAGTTTTACTTTGTCATTTAAAAGCTCATTTTCACTGACAGAATCTCTCCTCTGGAGAGCTTGCCAGCTGAACTGAACAGTGTAGCAGCATAGCAATTAATGTGGACACATTCCTGCAGTTCAGAAACTGGGAACATTTTTGTTAAAGATCTCATCCAACACCTGTACAAAAATAGCTGGTCAGTCGGGACTGAAAATGTTCCCAGCTTTCCTTTGTTCAAATTAAATTGCTGACAACTTAATCTGTTTTACTGTACATTGTGGGGGATGACCTGGAAACCTGCCTGATGCTTATTGCTTGAGAACATGCTAAACGTTGTACCATTATTAATAAGACAACACAAGAGATTGTCCCTGCCTGCTAAGTGACAGTGACTTGCATTAATCAGCTTCTGTTTTCATATACTGATAGGAATTCATTGATTCTATGAGAACTTAAAAGTGGAAAACTATCCACTTCTTTTTTCTCTTTTAATCCTTGACTGTAACACACTAGAATTGAATTTCCTACGGTTAGTTCCATCATAGTTAGATACTTGACATATTCCTTTTATCTTACACTTTACAATGAAGAGCTGTTTGCTCAGTAATTCATGTCCATGGGCATTCATCCAAATACTCTAAATTAAAATACATTAAAGTATACATTAAGTTAAAAATACATTAAAATAAAGAGTGCAGGCACTCAGTCAAGTAAAGTGGTTAACACTTTTTATTCAGAGTCTGCCTTTCTGCATCCAGAGCACTACACCCAGGTCTGGGCTTTACCATATAGGAAAGGGATTAATAGGCTGGAACAAGACCAGTAAAAGTTCACTGAGATGTCTGGAATCTGGAGAATATGGTGTATTGGAAAAGTCTGAGGGAGCTGGCTTTGCTCAGCCCTCAGGAGAGACGCTGCACAGGAGATGCGAATTGAGAGGTGGTAGACTATCTGTCCTCAGTGATATGCAAAACTCAACCTGAGAAGTCCATGAATCTTATGGCATGTGTGAAGGTAGCTCTGACTCAAGATGAGGGATTAAAGCAGATGGCCTTTGGGGATCCCTTATGAAGCAATTCTGTGATCTAAGATGGCTCTGCCAATACAAAGCGCAGAGAGCTGGACCAAACAACTTCCAGCCTTAGACTACAGTTCCATGACTTATCAAATTTATATTCAATGTATAGACTTTGCGTAACAGTCAAATAACAGAGTGTAATGCAACAAGTGATTTTGCCAGATTTTTGAGTGGCTGCAGTCTGAAGGTGACCAAATTTTCTATCAAAACTGTTCTTGGGGTTAGTGCATGAATCAGGAGCATGACTTAGCAGGAAAGGTGGAACAGAGAGTCATCTCCATAGATGCTAAGCTTCACTGGCAGCAGCTCTGGCGTGAGGTCCTAGGCCTGTTTACCAAGTCCTTTCCTATAATTTGGCACAATTTGTTCGGGCTTGTTCCAAAGACAGGCTAATGGATGCACTAATACTTTTTTTCTCTCAGGCTAATGCACTCCCCTCAGTCTGAAAATACGATTCAGCTGTAATGGAAACAGCTGCTGTTTTGTGAACCACACTCTATATATTTTGTTCAATGATGCAGTTTCTGCAGCCACATGCCAGTGGCATTCATCCCCTGGCCTCTGGGAACGAATGCCAACTCCATCAAAAGCATTGCTGCAAATTTCTTGGCTCATTGATACTAATGGGCTTTCTAAAGAGGAAGCAATTCTTCCAAAAGAGTCCTAAGTGGAAAGTGTTTCTTCAGTAATACCTTTAGGAAAGGAGAACTTCTTTTCTAAAATAGATTTATCAGTGTAAGTTTTGACCTTTGCAGCTTTTGTGTTTCCCTCACTATGAAGCTGTAGTTCAGCACTTTTATTATTTCAGCTCCAGTGTCCTTAGCTTGCACCTATTAAACATGTTGTGACATCCAACCACAGCTTCCACTTTAAGCATAGCTTTAGATTTGTCAGTGAAAAGAAATCTCTAAGCAATCCTTCTGCTGCTCAGCCAGGATCTGAGGTGAATTTTCTGAGTTATAAAGAAATACACAAATTAATACTAAATCCAGCTTGAATTATAACTGTGGTTTTCCTTGCTGTTGCAAGTACTACTCCTTGAAATATGAACAAAGAGAAATTAAATGGTCAGGTAAGATTTAGTAATCTGAATATAAATTTTAGAAATGCTAACTTTCTAAAACCCAGCCATCCACCTGCTGGATGGAAACCGATGGCATCTGATTTCAACAATTCAGAAAATGGTCTTTTTTCAATCGACTTCGCATCCCGTACATTTTTCTACTTAGACAGGACTCCACCGCTATCTTTTCCTGAATCTGGATAATCTTTGAGGGTTTATTTCTTATTTATTTCATATTTAAAGATAATTAGTTGCAAGAGCTTATGCATTAATCAATTAAGAAGATGGAAGATATTATGTGGCAGTAAAAAGTAATCTGCTGTATTATTGATAGCAACTGTGGAAAGGTACAGCAGTTCCTATCCTTTTCCCTGAAGAGCAGAAGCTCGGAGAAAGTATTGATTGGTCTCTTAAAAATCTTAAAAACCAAAAGTAAGATAATTGGGTAACTAGATACCACCCACTTCTGAAGCAGAGAAGCGAGACATATGTACAGAGTATGAGAAGCACCACCAGCAAAGTTTTGGGGAAATGCAGCACATCATAGTTCCTTTACAGCATTTCCAAACCCATGGTTAATAGAGTGTATTACTGATTTACTGGGGTCTCCTGAGGATTAAGCAGCACACTGACATTATCGTCTAAATGTTAATGTCAGAACTGGAATTAGAATCTGTCTTTTTCCTGTCAGGGATTTAATTCAAGATTAAGCTACCTAAGTGTGTGTTCCTGAGTAGCAGAGCATATTAGGATACATTCACTTGCCTAAATGCTGGACTATTTGAGGTACTTTAGGCCACCTGAGACATGCATATATTTCTGGCAGATGTGATGCACCATCCCTTGTCCTTTTGGAGGCAGAGGCAGGTGGGAAGTCCTTCCATTGACTTTGTTGACTAGATCACTGTCTCTGTGATGAGAATTTGGCTATCTAACACATCACACCTGTCTGAACTTCAAACTGAACCTGGGCATAATTAATTGCCTACTAAAGTGTGATGTAAGCGAATGAGAAACCTGGAAATTATTAGAAAATATAGAGTGAAGGAAGTGGGAATATAGAAAGTAATGGGTGAAGTGAATGGGAATCAGCAGAACTACACAAGTGTGAGACATGATTTCAACATAAATGATGAGGAGAATTAGGATACTACTGACTTGGATTCTGTCCCTAGTAAAGCATGAGGGATAAAATCAAAGAATTTGATTTGAGAAAAGAGTAAAATTATCATAATAAAGAACACAGAAATTCCAGTTCTGTACGTGTGGGGTTTTTTCACAGTTCAACATAAAATCCTGCATGCTCACTTTGATTGGAAAAAAGTGAACCAGGAATTAATTGTGCTAAACTATTGTTAAAATAATCTGGGATGCACATTATTTTACCTTGTGGCTTGATGCTAGAGATTTGACTGAAGGAAAAATTACATTTCAGTTGATTTTTCCTGTAAAACAGCTGTGCCCTGGAGTCTTAAACCACAAAAGGGAATCCCTTCGTACCGGGCAGTGAAAGTGGAAATGATTTTGTAGAAGAGAAATCCTGATGTGGTTATCTGTATTCAGAAAGTAACCTTTAAAGAAAAGACATGTGGATCTATTTCTAACTCTGAGAGCTGTCAATATTTTGACTACAAGTTAAAATAAATATGAATTAGTAAATCATAGTCTCTACTTCATAAAAATCAATTACACTTTCAAAGTTGCTAGATGATAAAATTTCTTTAATAGAGTCAATGTTGTGTCTCTTCCTGCAGTTCTTTTTCTGTCTCTGACAGCTCTTGTTTCTGAGATGCTGTAGTTCATGTAGCTCGTGTAGTCATTACAAATTTTTCCTAAAGCAGACCTATCCAAAATACATGTTCCTAACTAAAGGCATCCTGATTTTTTTAAGGTAATCAGAGACTTCCAGTGTCTGTAGGGAAGCCAAGGCTTTGGAAGCTAATAAGTGTGATAGTGAGCAGCAAATTAGACACAGAGTCTGCTTTAGTAATGATAACTGCATTGGAAAGGAAATCTATGAAACCAGGTTAAAATAGGCAAGATTGGACATGGTTTGAGTAAAGATTTATACAGTGGATGACCACAGTGCTACACGAAATCTGACCAATCTCTGCTCAGAATAAGAGCAACAGTGACGGGTATTTATATGAGCATGTATGTATTGTGTACACAAACACCTCAAAAAAGAGTTAGTCAACACACAGAGACACCAACAGTCTACGAATATGTAGGTTTCAAATGCCAAGCAAAAAGAGAAAATTGCCATAAATTCATCTACAGGTAGAACAGAAGGAAGAAGGGCAGGAAAAAAATTAATGAGGACAAAATATCCCAACAGTGAAGTAATTAGTAATTAACTTTCTGATCCTTTCCTTCTCAAAAAGAAAAAAAAAAAGAGTTGATGATGAAACACGACTTGGTAAAATCCAAATTAATCCAATTTCATTTAGGGAACTAAGATTTAGGGATTAGGAAAAGAAACACTCTCTGTTCTAAAGGGAACACCTCCTGAAAATGATTCATCCCACCTGAGTGCTGACCACAGTCAGGACTAACAAACTGATGTGCTTGTGTCTCTGATACTGTGCTTTCTACATAGGCATTGGGAATTTGCTGTCACCACATTGGCCTTACAACAATGACATGTCTTGGGCAAAAAGAATATCTTCCTACATACACAACAATAGGATACCCAGTTTTCTCAGCCCCTATCATATTGACCTGGTTTGTTTTAATTAATTTTTTTAATGTATTTTATTTTAATTAATTATTTTAATAATGTAAAACTCTTACAAGACCTCCTTCTCCAGGCAAGAAAAGTGTGATAGGAAAATGTTTGGTCTCAAAATTTTAATCTTTCTTCCCTGAACTTGGTCATAAAACTAGACACAAACATAAAAAAAAGGATATCATTATTGCAGGTTATGTCCTCTTTATGCTGTAACACAAAATACTAGTAACCTTCAAGAACTGGGATTTTCTCTGCTCAATTACACAGAAGTTTAGGACTTCATCTTTTATTCATAAGAATAAGGTTAGGATCGTGGACTACTATTCTCTGCAAGATAAAACGTCTTAAAAAATAGTTGCTGGAATATGAAACTATGGCTTTGCCTGGCTTGTTCAGCATGAGTCAAATAATCAGTGAGTCTGTATTTAAATTATTCCCACAAATTGACTATAATGAATTTTATGGGAGATTGTCTCATAGATTTTACTACATACATAATCAGACGCTGTATACCTTTCCCCAAGGATGTATTAGCTGTAAAATATTTTTGGGTATTGCCTTTCAATTTTTAAATTATCATAGAATCATAGAATCATCAGGGATTGGAAGGGACCTTGAAAGATTTTCCAACAGGATCATCCAGACCAAGTAACACAGGAACACATCCAGGTGGGTCTGGAACATCTTCAGAGAAGGAAACTCCACAACCCCCCTGGGCAGCCTGTTCCAGTGCTCCATCACCCTCCCTGGGAAGAAGTTCCTGCTAATATTTATATGGAACCTCCTCTGTTCCAGCTGGCACCCATTGCCCCTTGTCCTATCACCAGATGACCTTGAGAAGAGCCTGCCTCCATCATCCTGACACCCACCCCTCACATATTTATAGACATGAATGAGGTCCCCCTCAGTCTCTTCTTCTCCAAGCTCAAGGGACCCAGCTCCCTCAACATTTCCTCATAAGGGAGGTGCTGTACTTCTTTCATCATCTTCATTGCTCTATGCTGGACAACCTTCAGCAGCTGTGTCCTTCTTGAACTGAGGGGCCCAGAACTGGACACAGTACTCCAGATGCGGTATTAGTAGTGCAGAGTAGAGGGGGAGAAGGACCTCTCTCGATCTGCTAACCACCCCTGTTCTGATCCCCCCCAGGATGCTGTTTGGCAGTTTTGGCCACCAGAGCACATTGTTGGCTCATAGTCATCCTGCTAGGATCTGCTAGGATCCACTAAGACCCCCAGGTCCCTTTCTCCTCCACTGCTCTCCAACAGCTCAGTCCCCAACCTATACTGGTCCCTGGGGTTGTTCTTGCCCAGATGCCAGACTCTGCACTGACCCTTGTGGTACCTCATTCAGTTTCTCTCTGCCCAGCTTTCTAGCCTCTCCATGTCTCGCTGAATTATAATGTCTGATGTTAGTTGTCTGACACTAATGAAGTTCCTCCATGAAATAAAAGCTCTACCCAAGTTTTCTTTAGTCAGGAAGAAAATAACTTGGGACAGGACTTTTAGTTGTTTAAGGTGTTGCCTGTTTCTTGTTATTCCAAGTCTAAAGTTGAATTAAGAGGAAAATGAATATAAAATCAGGATCTTCAAAGACAAAACCTGAGAGAAACAAAGCACTGAAACAGGTTGTCCAAAATGATTGCAGAGTCTCAGTTTGAAGACATTCCAAACTCATCTGGACTGATCTCTGATCTTGACTGATCATCCTGTGTGATCTCTTCTAGATGATCCTGCTCTAGCAGGGAAGTTGGACTAGATGATGTTGAGAGGTCCTCTTCAATCCCTACAGTTCTGTGACTCTGCCAGATGTCAGCAACAGTAGTCACCGATATCTTCTTTAAGCCTTTGGAATTTGCCAAGGAAGAACATTTGATCACGTATAAAATGTTCAATGGCTCCCCCTAACACTAACACTAACACGGTGTTGCCTCATGTCTGTTTTCTGTCCATTAGCATGGCCTTCTGTGTTAAGAATTCAAAGTTTTTTTAGAGCAGAGATGTTTCAATGCCACTTAATCTGCTCTACTATTGAATTTAAAGATTTTCACTGATAAAAATAGAGGGGATATATGCTTACACCTCTTTATGAAAGTCCTTTGTCACCCTGAGCACCTTCCAAACATCTCAAAATCTATTTTATTCATGAAAGGCTTTTAATAAAATTATTCTTATCACCATCAAGACTTACGATGACAGTCCACAGGCTTGATTTTAGCCAAAGACTTGAGCATTTAGGACATTTCTGAACAGTGTGAGCAGATCAGCAGATACAGCTTTTTGAAAGAAGGTATAGAGCATCAGAAATCACAGCTTGGCACTGGCACTGAAGTGATGGAGAGGAAATAGTCTGAAGAAGATTTGCCTGAACAAGCTGAGAACATTGATGTTGGATACTTTACTTGACAATGTCTGACTTGATGAGAGCTGTGTCTGAACTAGAGCTGCAGCTATTTGAGCCAATGTACTTCCAAGACACTTCAGCACCTTTACACCATCAACAAATCTGCTTCATGTTTTCTTTCTTTATGCACACTTTTCCCTAGTGATTCCTCTTCTGAAATCTTTTCCTAGGTTGAAAGCAGGGGAGTAGAAAGCAAAGAAGATTTAAAAAAAGATGCCCAATTTTACACAGAATTTGCTATAGAGTGGACTTGACAGGTGTGTTCAGCAACTCTAGCTTACATGAATAGATCTGAGAGATAAATCTGCTACAAAGTTCCTCTTTGATGTGAATTCACTCTACTTTTATTTTGTAGAGGTCTTGAAAAAAGATGACAGTTTCACATGACATTTTTTTGGCCATTAACTGCAGAAAAAGTGTGCAGCAGGAAAAGTTGGAATTGACATGTTTGTCCAATTTCTCTCTTCGGTCCCACTTACCATTTGCAGTTTTGTCACGACTACTTAGTTTATGTTTATCCTAGAGGTGGCAGGAGTTTTATTTGTGTGTTTATGTGTAAACACAGATACAAGTATGTATGTGTACATAAACACAAACATATATATGCAAGACACAGCTCCTCTCTGATTGTATTATGTACAGAGTCATTTTCTTTTCAAGCTACTTTATGATGCCAGTTCAAGCGGGATTTCTCCAGTCTAACCTAGACAATTCAGTGTTAACTATGTGAGCCTGAGGTTATGTCACAGGTTCTTTTATAGACAGCAAAGAGAAATCCAAGATCCAACAATGTAACTCAATTCAAGATAGATACCTAGGATAGAGCAGATGAAAAGCCATGGAAGATAAAGAGAACCAGAGCTGTCTAGCAGAACTAGGAAACTAACTTTTGCACTTCAAAACATAGCTGTTATAAATCCCAATCTACATTGCTCACTTTTTCTGCTTGCCTCTCTGTCTCTGGAACACAGAAACTGCTTAAAAGATCCAGATCTGTCTAAAGGTCAGTGGGGTCAGTCCACTCAGCTTTGCATTACTGAAAGCCCTATTTCATTGTCCACAGACATCATGATCAAAACCAAAATGATCTGCAACCCAAAACACCTCAAGATTCCCTTCAACGGAGGTGCTCTCAAGTATATTGTTCCCCAACCCATGTCGATGTATTTCATTACTCCCTGCTAGGTGAAGGACTCTTACTCTTATTAAATCCCACTAACTATCATCTTATGTGTTGTACAACTCACGGGTAGCTTGAAGCATTCTCAAAAATCTAATTAAATCTGGTCTCTTATGAAGACAGGCTGAGAGAGTTGGGGTTCCTCAGTCTGAAGAGGAGAAGTCTTTGGTGGACCTTATAGCAACCTTCCAATCCCTGAAAGAGGCCTAGAAAAAGACTGGGGAAGACTGTTCACAAGGGCAGGGAATGACAAGGAAAGGGGTCATGGTTTTAAGCTGGAAAAAGGTAGATTTAAGTTAGACATCAGGAAAATTTCTTCAATCCAAGGGTGGTGAAGCATTAGAACAGGTTGCCCTGGGAGACTGTGCATGTCCCCCTTCCCTGGAAGTTTTCAAGGCCAGATTGAATGGAGTCTTGAGCAACTTGTCCTAGTGAGAGGTGTCCCTGACTATGGCAGGGTGGGAGTTGGAACTAGATGATCTCTGAGGTCTTTTCCATCCTAAACCATTCTTTGATTCCATTATTATGGATGTCTTTTACAAATACTATCACTTTCACAGAAGTTATTAAAAAAATTCAGACTAAAATGAACATCAACATGTACAACACTGCACTTTATACCCTATGTGTCAGCATGTCTCCATGCCTTTTCTCTCTCCAGAAGACATCTCAGCTAAGCAGACGCCAATATCTATCAATGTTTTTATTTGAAGTGCAACTTCAATGAGATTCTCATGAGGGTTTTATTTAGGTCATGTTTGCTCAAAAAAGCCACAGAAACTATATGAGAGCAGGAAATAACTTATATCCAGGCCACACATTTTTAATTCCACTTAAATGAAACTAATGATTTGTATGAAAAAATGACAGCTTAACCTGAAAACATTAAAATGTGCACAAGTGCATGTTCTGTACCTCACAATGCAGAATCGCACGTCATGACTGGATTCATAATTGCTAGAAACTCAAGTACCCTTAGCCTTGGGTTTCAATTACCTCCAAACGATTAAAGTGGAATTGAATTTATACAGTTACACAACTTTTCAAAGAGTTCTGTGTGGTATAAACTCAGAATTCAGAATCTCTGAGGATTAGAGAATGAAAGGATGCATAGTGTTTTGTATTGTTGAATCCAACAGATGCTTCAGCATTGTTCAGTAGGAGTTAGCACATGAAGCAATTCCCACATAATAAACACAAAACCAGACTAAGGTTTCTTAAATATCGCTATTGGTTTTCTCCTTTTTCCCTAGGTTCTTGTGTCTTTCAGTATATTAGACAACTTGGATTTCTTCCTACTCAGTGTTTGGCACTGATGATTCAACACACCCTTGTTGGAGCTGTTGGTCTAAGTCAAGGTGCTCAGCTTTTTACTCATGAGTGGTTACTTGGCTAAGGGCTGCCATCTTTCTCCTGCACAGCCCATCGCTTATCAGTTACCATTTAAATCAACATCCACTTCAGCTCATTAATAGTCCTACTCCTTTCTTTCCTCAGGCATCACAGAATGATAGAATTACTTAGATTGGAAGGTAGCCCAGATATCATCTTGTTCCCACCTCCTTACCAAAGGCAGCGACACCTCACTAGACTAGGTTGCCCAGAGCCCCATTCTGGTCTTGAACACTGCCAGGGATTTGGCATCCACAACCTCCCTGGACAACCTGTTCCAGTGCCTCATTACCTCATGATGAGAAAGTTCTTCCTAAGATCCAGTCTAAATAAGATCTTTTTAGCTTGAAACTATTCCCTCTTGTCCTATCAGTAAAGTTCTTTATATAGAGTCCTCCAGCATCCCTGTAGGCCCACTTCAGGTACTGGAAGGATGCTATAAGATATTGCCAGAGCTTCAGCCTGAATAACCTAAATTTCCTCAGCCTGTCTTTACAGGAGAGGTGTTCCAGCTCTCTACTCATCCCTGTGGTCCTCCTCTGGACTTGCTCAAACAGTTCCATGTCCTTGTAGTGGGGACTCCAGAACTGAGCATACCTCCCTTACCTGCTGGTGACACTTGTTTTGAAACCAACCCAGGACACAGTTGGCCTTCTGGGCTGCCCTCACACACTGCCAGCTCACATCAAGCTTCTCATTGACCAACACCCTCAAGTCCTTCTCTTCAGGACTCTGCTCTGGACTCCCAGCATCACAATGTCTCTCCTGTAATGAGGGGCCCAGAACTGAACACAGTACTCAAGATGAGGCCTCACAAGTGTTGAGTACAAGTGCATGAGAAATTCC
>VZRI01013862.1:49657-100683 GCA_013397515.1 Upupa epops | reverse complement strand
GGGGGGGGGGGGGGGGGCGGCGGCGCATGCGTTGCCCAGTTTGCCAGTCCAGTCCCGTCCCCACAGCCTCTGGCTCACAGGCACTGGATCCACCCATCTTTTGGTACAAGAGCATGTGAAAGCTGGAAGGAAACAAGGGTGGCCTTCACATGATTACAGAAGGCACGCTGTGTCTTGGGAGGCTCTTGCTCCTGCACTACCAGGTGCCAGCATTCTCTGCTGGGCAAAGTCACCTTCACACAACAGGCGGGCTCTTCCCCACAGGCGAGAGCATCCACCAGTTGCTCTTGACTGTCGCTGTGACAGCTCAGTTCCTCGTGGGCGGCTCACGGATGCTCCCAGGGAGAGCACTTGCTGGGGACACGGACACCCCCTCTGGCCCTCCAATATCAAAATGCCCATGTCCCAGCCACTGCTTTACCACCTCCCAAGCCCCAGTGTTACAGCCTGGAGGCCCCTGTGATCTGCAGCAACCCATCCAGTGCAGGAAGTGCAGAGCAACACTCGTCGTGGACCCAGGTGCCACAGAGAAGGACGTCTGTCCAGGAGCCAGAAAGCTGCCTCTGCCCCATGAGACTACCATAGCGAAATGCTGTGATGGCCAGAAACACTAAGGCACCAGCACAGCTACCCCATGCCGCACCCACTGTTGCCCTGCTCTCATCTCTCCAACCCCCATTTCCTACTTGAGCCACAAAGGTGGGTGTCATTTCCCAGCAATCTACTTGCATGTGAGCTTGTCCTTTGCTGCCTTTGACTCTTCCAGCAAGGCTGCAACAGCACAGCTGCCAGCCCCACCACTCCTCTAGGGGACCTGTCCCGGGCAGTTCGGGGAGCAAGCAGCTGTGCCTCCTGCCCAAGCAGAAGCTCCCCTGCGGCAGACAGGTTGCATCTGGAGCAACCTGTGCTTTTGGCATGCCCCTCTGAGAAAGGCCCAGCCCTGCCTTCCCTGTGGCCTGTGTCACGTAGCAAAAGACAGCCGTGAGAGCTCTCTTTCTTTCACCCTCTCTGGGCTGAAGAAGCCCAGCTCTCCCTTCCTCTTGTTTAGCTTGGCTGGCAAAGACTACTCAGTTCTCATACTTTCCCCACTGCAGTGCGTCTGTTGGGCAGGTGAGAACCCCCTTCTTCCTGCTCCCCCTGCCTCATGTGCCACTCAGATGGGAGCACCCGAGCAATATCCCCGATCCAGACTGCACACTTCCCTGTGATGAGGGTCAGCACTGCATATTGGGCCCTCAGCCCCTTCCAGGAGCGAGTCTCCAAAAACTAGGACCTGTCAGAAGGACCCTGTCAGAACCCCCTTCTTCCTGCTCCCCCTGCGTCATGTGCCAGTCAGTTGGGAGCATCCTAGTAATATCTCTGATCTGGGCTGTACACTTCCCTGTGATGAGGGTCAGCACTGCATATTGGGCCCTGCTAAAGTACTTCTGTGGTTAGTAAGCTATTCTATACAGTAAAAGCCATGGCAGCAGGAACACATCACATGCACGTGCTCCACATAGATCAGCAGTTTTCTGCATAGCAGTTACCTACACACTAGTTTATAATGGGAGCATATAGAGTAACGTAGGAAACATAGGAAAGGCTGTATAATCCATGCCAGGTCATGAGTAAGCACCACAGAGCATCTCAAAATCACATGAATACATTTTCTTCTATAATCACAATACAGAATCCTTTGAAATCCCATTTTCTTAAATCATAATGCATACTCTATTTACTTCTTAATATGCATATGATCCCATGTGCTGGTAAATCTGAGCTCCTCCATGTGGGTAAGAATTAAACCTTCAATTATTTTCAAAAGAATGAATATCAGTGCAATCTCATCTCTGGAATGGAACATGGTTTCTCAGAAACACACATTGCAGCTGGGGAAGTTAAATTTCTCTTTCCTGCATTTTTCCTGTTTGTCACTGCAGAATTCTGTTTTCCACTACAAGAAAGAAGAACTTCAACGCCAAATGTTGGCTTTTGGGTCTTGTTGGTCCCTGATGTTGACATTTCACACAGCATTTACTGAAACACGGGGAATACAGAAAACTTGACTGGGGTGCAGCAAATGCCTAAGCTGTCTTGCATTCCAAAATCCTTGTTGAAATGAATCTTTCTTCAGTGCTACAAGCTAATTTAAGTTGTGTAGTACAGAGGGAAATCTGATTTTTCTCACATTTATGGGGAGATGGGGAATATTTTAAGAATTTTCATAATTATCCATCTGTTCCAGAGTACATAATTTAAATAACTGTTAAAGGGCCATCTGTATATTGCTAATTTTGCATTCTTCTGTCTGTTTTCTCCAGTTTTATGAGTTTTGATCTGGGAACAAATTCCAGCTTTTACCAGGGTTAACATTATGCTATTACGCATCAATTTCTTTATCCAAATAAGCTGCTCCATGCTACCACCAGCTCAGCAATGCTTTCCATCTTATCACAACTAAGTTTTTTCCAAAGCCTTAAATCACATCACCTTTACGCAGCATGTTTTAGTAAACCTGTAATTTATGAACTCGACGTTTCATTGGTGTTGCTTGTCCTGCCCCTACTAACTTCAGAGAACCACTTGTGCTGCAGCAGGAAGTTTAGCCAAATCCCTCAACTGCCAGGCTACTCTGCATGCAGACAATTAAATAAGCATACCAGTGTGTATTTAGAAACAGGTCAACATCTCACTGTCCTAGAAGTCTATTGCAGCATGAATTATGTATGTAATGTATGTGTCAATTAATAATCACTGAAGTCTGTGCAAGCAGGCACTGTGTGCAGTAATGAATGAGAGCATTAATAAAAAATAACAAAGACAACAACCCCCCCCAAATAATAAAAGGATCTAACATATAACATCCTTCTCTTATTTATATACTGGTGTCTAGACACTTCTTTCCAGGCATAGTTAGACAAATATACTACTCCTCTTCCACAAAACTGCTGGAGACTTTTAGAAAGAGAAAGCACAGAGAGCAGAGAACTAATAGTACACTCTGCAACTTTATCTGGTATTTGTTTGATTTTAATTTATTTCATCTGAGCTATAAATGGTAGGTTTTGATTTTGATTTACTTAGTTAATGTTCTGATAAGTCCTTGAATAAAAGTGAGCAACTTCAACAGCAGTGAGGTAGACGATCCATCAGTAACAGCCTGTCAGTGATCCTCGGTATCCTTTCCCTGACAACTCTGAAGATAAAAACAACTATTCTTTACCCTTCTCATCCTGTGTCTCATGGGACATCCTGTCTCTTATGGGACACTATGTCTGTCCTCCTACCTGTCCTTTATCGCACAAAGTTCACCTGCCACAAATGTCTGGTGTGATAACAACAACATGCTTCAGCCAGGGGTAAATGGAATACAAACAACAGAGTTCTCAAGGCAAAGGTGTGAAAAATCAGGTTTTCTGTCTTTGTCAAATGCCTAATATTATGCATTTGTAGGAATTGCACAGTGTAAGTGATGTGTGTGTTAGCATGCTAACCCAGGTCTGCAAAATAACTCTGCAGTTCAAGCACAGTATCTACTTTCCTGCTTAGAACAGGACACCATGTGCCTTCAACAAGATTAAAAAAAGAACCAGCTCAGCTCCCCAGATAGCAATTAACACACACATACCTAGTTCAATTCGTGCAATTGAGAAATACGGCAAAATAGTGATGCATGGATTGCACGTTGCCATTTTCCTTTGATCAGAAGCAGAAATTAACAGAAACACACTATTCGATGATCAGACCAATAGTTAGGATGTATGGATTCTTGATTCTGCTGCATCCTAGAGTGGCTAGAGATGTTAAACCCGTCCAAACTTCCCCATTTGCAACAGGAATGATGGAAACTGCTAGTTTTCAAGGACCACTGAGAGAGTTTACTTGCTTTTGTTTGCAGATGCTTAGAGAATCTCAGGCAGACATTAAGAACAAGGGTGCTAGAGAAGAGGAGTAGTGGGGATTCACAGAGTGCATCCAAGTTTTTGCTAACAAGCCCATTAGTGTCCTGAAGTTTGTTTTATGGTTTGCAGCAAATATTACGGCTGCTGGCATGCAGGGTTTGCTTATCTACAAAAACATTCACTGTTATTTTTCAGATTACTCAGGTTTTTTTGGTGTGCAAAAGCAGTCAATTTCCTTGCAAAAGCAGCTGTCTCATAATGGCATACTAGTTGAAAGCAGTTGGAACAGATGTAAATAACCAGACTCCTCTGATCAGAGTTATTATTTGGCTAACAAGATATTTTGGCTCTGGCATTTAAGATTAACCCACAGTCCTTCCTGCAGTGTACAGCTCTTCTGTTGCATAGGGTCCTCTGAGGGGAAAGCCTACAGGATTCAAGGAGAAGCTGGAAGAGTACTTGAAAGACAAATCCACTGAGGGCTATTAAGAAGAGGAAAGTAGTTTCCTGCTCAGGAAACTTCTTGAGCTAAAAAAACTCAGGATCTTGAAGCTTGAACATAGTGTCAGATATACTTGCTGTCAGATACATTCACTGGAATCTTAACACCACAGTTAGGAGGCAGTCTAGAAGGTTTGTAGAGTGCATTGAGGTCTGTTTTTTGTCTCAGTTGGTCAGTGAACCTACCAGGGGTGAGACTTTTCTTGACTTGCTGTTTGCATATAGGATAGACCTGATGGGTGATGTGGTTGTCAGAGGCTGTCTGGGAGGCAGTGATCATGAAATTATTAAGTTTTCTATTAATAGTGGATCAGTAAGAGGGCTCAACAAAACATCTAAACTGGATTTTTTCAGGGCATATTTCAGTTTATTTAATGAATTTATTAGGAAAGTTCCTTGGGAGGCAGCCCTTTACAAGAAGGGGGTTCAGGAGAGCTGGGTATACTTCAGGAATGAATTATTGAAGGCACAAAACCAGGCCGTCCCTGTGCGTCATAAGACAAGCTGTAGAAGAAAAAGACCAGCCTGGATGAATAAGGAAAATTTGAAAAATCTGAGAGAGAAAAAGAGGATGTACCACCTCTGGAAAAAGGGCAAGGTCAATTGAGTTATGTACTGAGGAATTGTCAGGCTGTGTAAGAAGAAAATTAGGGATGCTAAAGCTGTTAAGGATAATATGAATAAGTGCTGGAACGAGTCCAGAGAAGAGCAACTAGGTTGGTAAAGGGCCTGGAAGGTAAGCCAAAAGTCACCTTAACAACTTCATAGTGAGCTATGCAACTTGGGAAAAACCTCTATAAGGTTAGAACAGGAGATCACTCACCCCATATGCCACCAGAACAGACTGTCCTGTTGCAAAACACAAATGCTTTACTTTTTTTCCAGAGCACCCAAGAAAGATAAGTACTGGCACATCAATACTGACTGCCTGAGTCCACTCGGATAACTACATCACTACAGCTCCCCCAGAGTGGAAAATGGCTGCTGTGAACATCCTAATAATGTAGGCAGCATCACCTAACAAGGAAGGAGCTTTCCCTTTCCATCAAAGGATGGTTTTTTGTTGTCTCACTAGAGTCTGCTGCAGGACTGCTGTATGTGGGAGCAGCTGCTACCTCTTGAAACAGTCAGTAATGCAAGAAAGGAGGATTTGTGTCTCTATGTGATTTTGCTTGGGCCTTCTTCCACACAAGAAGTCATAAAGAGAAGTTTGAGATAGGCTGTTGTCTAGTCTAGAAAAGTCAGTAAGAAGTTGTAGTGGAAATTTTTAACTTGAAAAGCACGATACAAGTAGCTTTCTTTCCTCATGTCATTACAGAAGGAACAAAGAGCCATAGTTTGTGTTTGCTTCAGAAGTGATGCAGACAGAGTGTTTGGGAGGAGCTCTCAGACACTCAGCTCCTGTGGGTGTTGGAGGCAGCATCTCTTCAGATCCTGGGGGCCACTCAAAGAAATGGGTCCAGGGTGATTTAAACGTAGCAGATCTCACCCTACGGACAGAGCTGGACTTGGAGTTCTTGGTTTTTTTCTTGATGGGAAAAAAAATACGGTGCACCCTCAAGGAATGAGATTGTTGTGGCTAGCAGCGGTAACACATCCATCACATGACTAAAAATAATTTTAGACTCATTTTTGTCAGTGGCCTTCCATCTGTGCTAGGAACTATGTTTAGATATTGCTGCAAAAGAAACTTCTCCCCCTGCTGAACCACAGGACACATCACCGACCACGTATCAGTTCTTAAACTTCACTAATCTGAAAGGCGGATCTGCACCCGTACGTTGCAGGAGCGATTTCAGTCTCTCTATGGGACACTTATCCATCTCCAGTAATTTTTTTTATACAGCAGACGTTATAACGGTGCTGCACAGCCAGTTCCCTTGACAAGGATTTCCAGCACTGCAGCAGAGAAGCCGCACCGTCCGCCACAGACCCACGGCCGATAAGTTGAGGAGACCTCGCTCCCCCAGCTTCGCCCGCGGGGCAGGTCCCGCCCTGCCCGCAGCCAACATGGCTCCCGCGGCCTCTCCGCCCCGGTGTGGCGGAATGCGGGAGGGGCGGGCGATGTGGCGTAGCCAGGCCCGGCCCTCTCAGTCACCCGGTCGCCACCAGCCGTGGCCCGGGTAGGCTACGCGGAGAGGCTGCGGGGGACTGGGGGAGGCCGGGGGCTTCGTGGGTAACGGTGCGGGGCTTCGCAGCGGGAGAGGCCGTGCCCGGTGTTTCCCTCCGCCTGGGCAGCCGTTGATCCGCGGCAGGCGCCGCTGCCCAGACAGGCTGCAGAGTCGGGGGTGGGGGGAACGGGGCGGCGGCTGCTACCGCTGCGCCAGGCCCCCCCGCGTTCCCGTCGCGTTCCGTCGCGTTGGCTGAGCCGGGCCACGGCCGCTGCCCCGCGCTCCGTGGAGCATCACCCGCTAAACAGAGGAAGCGACACGGAAATTTGTCCCTGTTAGGAGTTATGGTCTTCGCCAGAGACGAAGGCGGCCAGATCTGCCGCTGGATAGTGCCCGTGGGCTCTGAGCACGGCTTTGTTTTTCCTTCCTCCAGCCGAGGCCTGAAGGGTGTGTTCTCACTTTCAGAGGTTAACGCCGAGGCACCGCTAACGGACGACGGACATGCTTGACAGTTGTCTGTGGTTGCTGGGCTTGTGCTACGTTGTTTCCCAAAAAGGAGACAGCAAGACCCTGTTATTTTAATCCTTGACTTCTTCTCGGGTTGTGATATAACTAGCAATAAAGCCAAAGCAGCGGAAAAAGCACCGGGGAGCAGAGCATGGTGGGATCTTGAGCTGAAGTACCTGTTGTCGACTAGAGCAAAGAAAGGGAAGGAATGGCATCCCGAGAGAGGCTCTATGAGTTGTGGATGCTTTACTGCAGTAAGGTAAATATTGTGGGTGAGGAGGACATGGTGTTTGTGTCATTTTCCATTTTATTTGGCATTTTTTGTCAGGTATTTAAAATGTATCTGTAATACCTTGTAACGCCTTATGTCCCTCCTTATAATTTGCATTGACATGTTTGGTTTCTGCATTTAGAGTCCTTGCAACCACATGTCATGCTCAGGTCGGCCTTTTTTATGTACAAGGTGTGAATGGCTCTGCTGAAGCGGTTATTTCAATCTTTTCATTATTTAATCTTTTAATAATGTGAATGCATATATTCACCTAATTCTTTGTTTTGTAGGGCCGTGGTATTAAGGTGTATTTAATTCATAGTCATCTAATGTTGACCTTTTACACTTGACTGTTTTCTGCTTAGCACCAGGTTCATTTAAACTATATTATCAAAAGCCTTTCCAAAGAGCAGATTTATTAAGTTACTTCTGAGTTTTCCTTCGTGAGTGCTGAGAGCCTGGAATGAGTTGCCTAGGGAGGCGGTTGGGGCCCCGTCCCTGGAGGTGTTTAAGGCCGGGCTGGGTGAGGCTCTGGCCAGCCTAATCTAGGGTGGGATGTCCGTGTTCATGGCAGGGGGGGTGGAACTGGGTGATCCTGTGGTCCCTTCCAACCCTCACCGATTCTGTAACTTATTCCCAGTGAGGGTGATGGGGCACTGGAGGGGGCTGCCCGGGGGGTTTGTGGAGTCTCTTTTTCTGGAGACATTTGAAACCTGTCGGGACTTGGTCTGTGTGGTCCTTGCTGTGGCAGGGGGATTGGATTGGATGATCTTTCCAGGTCGCTTCCAATCCATAATGTTCTGTTCTGTGACTTGGTCTAGGTGTCCTGCTGTGGCAGGGGAATTGGATTAGATGATCTTTAGAGGTTCCTTGTGATCCCTGATGATTTGATGATTCTGTGATCTCAGAACGGCTAAGTACTCCATCAACTGTAATGGAGTTCCTTTACCTGGCAGGAATGGCCCAATGTAAAGTAATTCATATGTTTAAAACACAGATCTTAATCTCTGCTGGGTACGCTTTTGCACAAACTGGTTTGCAGCTATCTAAATAGATTTTGTAAAATAAAGGACATACAAAAAATTTGACAACTATATGCCAGCTATTGTTGTTGTATAGGAACTCCATGGCTGTTGTAAGGATAATGTTTGGTGGTCTTATTCTCAGGGATTGTTTTGCCTTTTCTCTTCTGCAATGTCTGCTTCCTATCAGTCAATTTCTTTTAACTTTTAAAACCACTAGGACTGTAAGAGTAGAACATACATCCTCTTGTTTTTCTTCCCAGTTCGTTTTCAGAGAAGGCCTATCGCAAGTGCATAGAATGTGAAATTTTAAGCACAGGCTATATGTAACAACTCAAGTGCACAAAGCCATGGATGAAGGTTATGCAAAGCAGTCTTAATTGTAGTTTTTCTTAACTTTTCGTGTGAGCTTGAAACCCTAATGCTCTGCAACAGTGTGGTCTAACTTAGTGCTGTCGGCATGGGTGATCTGTTGTCTTCAAATATATTTGCATAGGCCAGTGCCTTTCAAACTCGTAGTAATGCCAGTGGCAGTAGGAAATGGACTGGAGCTGAAGGAGATGGATGCTTTGCCAGTGAGTTCATCTCTGTGAGAACAAAGGCACTTGGAACAGATTCCAAGAATTCAGACTTTCCTCAGCTTTGGGAGATGCAGAGCCAAGTTCTGCATTTCTTTGCCCAGCTGGTCTCTTTCCTACCTTCGGGGAATTCTTTAGTCAGTCTTATACCTTCTCCTCCATTGCTTGACCCTTTCATTCAGCTTACATGCTTTCCATCTCTATGTTGTCTTCATGCTAGCAGGAAGTTTCCATAAATAAAGGAATGCTAGTTAAAGTGTGTGTTTTAGATCACTTACAGGACATCGAGTTTCTTTGTGGGAATGATGTTCACACTGTCTGGTCAGTTCTAGGGGCGTGGAGGATGCACTATATGAAAAGATTGGGGTTTGTTTTTTTTTTTTTAAACTCTGCATCAATGAGCTGTTTGTGACTTTTTTAGTTTTTTGCCTGTTTTCTTCCACATTCATATATTAAGGGCATGATTAGATGTGTGTGGATAAGGACTTATTTTTAAATAGGAAAATATAATATTTTTTAAAAATAAAATAGCTTGTCTTCAGACTTTGCAGGCAGCTAGACTGCCTCCATAAAAGCGGTCTTCACTTTCTGAAAAAAGACGACACAAACCAGTTTTTAGCTTCTCTCTCATTGAGTTCAGGTAAAAATGATACCTCAGTTATGCTTGAGGTAGGCACCCAGCATAAGAGTTTTGTCTTGGATTAGGTTTGGTGAAAGTAAGAAGCAGCTTGGCTTTAGGATGTAAAATTTTATGAATTCTTAATATAAATTAGATTGTTCAGTCATATATTGAAGATGTCTGTTGGCTGTGAGTATTATCTTAGTAGTAGTGTAGTGTTCGGTCATTGTCTGGATCCTCACATGGCCCACTTGGGTTGCCATTTGCTTTGTGGGTTAGAGAACCCGACTATATTTAAACCAAGACCTTTTAGCTAAAGCACTAGACACAAATGGAGGTTTTAACAAAACCATTTACAAATCTACAGGCAATGAAACAACTTATTACATTTGGAGAAGAAAGACTGCAAGACATTTTAATTCACTCCCCCACCACACATCAGAGAAAAACCCCACATAAGGCTTAGACATACAGAGTTTCATCACACTGCTCTTACACACTGAAGTAAGATAAAATGTCCATTTGTAGGCAGTTCCTGCTTCTGTCTCTGAAATCACAACAGTCATCTGACTTCAGTCTTAATCCTCATAAATCTTCGAAGTTCATAATTCTCCTAGTTTCTCCAGATCCAGGTGAATCTTCCCACTCACCATAAATTTTCTTCTTGAGGAGTGATAACATTTTCTCTCAGTGGCAGCGACAGATCTTTGAACAGTCCAAGATGGAAAGAAGCGAAGAAGAAGACAGAAGTTGATGAGGGAGGTGTGGGGAAGCAGACACTTTTCTTTACACCTTTTTAAACCCAACCTATTCTGCAGAAAACACACTAACTAAGCTTACACATTCTACTCAGCTTTTAAAGCAGAACACTGTACCTTGTTCTTTTCAGAGCATTAGCACAATGGGAGGTTGTTGCAGTAAATAATCATTAGTGATGGCGCATGGTTGTTTAGGGAGAAGTCTCTTTATACCTGAGACTGCCCAATGAGGTCTCATATTCCGCATGTTGGCACTGTCATGGCATTGTTTTGGCTGACATCCTGGGAAGGAAAGCTGAGCAATTTCTCCAGACTACAAAAATTGCTGAAGAGTCACAGTGGAATAAGGTGTGAAATTGTGCCTCAAATCACAAATACGTGGCTTTAGCTTTTGTAGCCTTGTTACCTGAAGAAACAGTGAAATCCAAGCTTGTTTTTTGTGTGATGCTTCACATTGTTGCTAGTAAGTAGCCTTGCCTTTTTTAGATAATCAGGTTCTTTGTGATAGTATGTTGAATTCAGTGCCCTGTGCCACAGCAGCAAGGCTTGTCACGACGTTGAAGTGATGCTTAATGCTGTATTAGGATATTATCACCTATCCTGGTCATTACTTTTGTCCTTAGTGATCACTTGGCATCTCTGGCAGCTGAACTTTTGTGCAAAGTAACATTAGAAAGGCATTTCTCTATTTTCATTACCTCTAGTGCAGTTTAGCAATTGCAGGCTTGGTCAGACAACGGTGTCTGTGTAATGTCTTTACAGAAGTGGTCTTTGGATGACACCAGCTATGAGGTGTTTCTTTTAAGATTATGTTTGAGCGACTGCAAAAGCTCATTTTTAGTTGGTATTGAGTTGTTTTTAATCTGTCAGATTTCAATGATAGATTGGGGTTTGATTTTGGATGTTTTTTCTGTTTCTGTTCCCTTAAAAGTTGTCATATAGGACAGTAGCTACAAGGCTTCAGGTAACTGCTTTTTAAGATGCCCAGTGAAGGTAGTAGGCACACATGATTTATGGTGTTCATGAGTTGCATGGAAGCAGTTTAAAAGTCCATTAACTTAAGTGAAGTTTAGACTTGAGTCACCAGGGTTGTATCACAGTATTGAATTGCTGATAGTCTGAGTTCTTCCTGCCTTGAGTCTGTTAATAGTGGTTGTTTTTTCTCTTACAATGATGATGCCAGGCTTTCTACAAAGAGAGCATTGTTAAAAATACAACTTGCTGGTGGGATTTTGTACGATTTTTTTAAAAATACTTTTTTTCTGTTCAATTCTTTGTTAAGGGTAAAGCTGTTATTTAATATTTCTACAGGTGTAAGCTGCTACCCTCATGCCAATGTAGGCATGGGTGCCTTTTATAATATTTGAATTGCATAGAATATGTAACACAGGTCCTTGCTATAAAAGTCTCTAGAAGTTCTCTCTAGAAGGCTAAGGTGAATAATAGTAGTATCAAGCTTATTTGTTGTGAGTTCAAAGCCTTCAGTGGCCTATGCTGCATTGTCAAGCACTTCTAATCTAAGCGTGTATGTAGCAAATACCTGAACATGCTTTACTGTTGTAAGGATACTGTAGGAGAGAGCTCGTTGAGGTGAAGTGGTCTGGGAAAAGAACATGCTTTCTTCTGTGTCTGTGACCTTTTCATATTCATGTGGCTGAGGAAACCTCTACTGCCTTTGCCTTGAAGCTTTAGTCAAACACAACTATAGTAGTATTATCATTGTAGTATCAGTTGGTTAACCTTTTCTTAGGTGTTAACTATGATCTGTATACAAAATAAATGTTTTATAATTCTCTGAAGTAACTGCTGTTGAAGATTCAAATTAAAGAGATTCAACTTTTATTTTGTCAGTAAGATTTTTAACTATGTGTGTTTCACAGAATCATAGAATATCTTGTGCTTGGAAGAGACCTTTAGGACATTTGAGTATACTTTTTGACCCAGCACTGTCAGGTCACCCCTAAATCATGTCACTCAGGACTATGTCTCTGTGCCTTTTAAACATCTTCAGGTATGGAGACTACCACTGCTCTGGACAGCCTGTTTCGATGTTTGTTAATGCTTTTGGTGAAGAAATTCTTCCTAGCATCCAGCCTAAATCTCCTTTTGGTGCAACATGTGACCGTTTCCTGTAGTCAGGATTTGTTGTGTTTTTTATTTTACTCATAAAAGGGCACCTGAACACTTTCTATGGGAAGATATTTTTCTCTTCTAAATAAAAATCCCCAATTGTGTTTGGGAAATATTTCAAAGGTGTAAATGGAGGTGCTTACCTGTCATATGCACGTCAGAAAATCTCCAGTTTTTGTTGTATTACAATGGCTCTGAACCTTTTCTTAAACTCTTGTTTTAGTAAAGCCCTTGTTTCATGGTAAACACTGCTGCATGTTGTAGGAGATAGAACAGTTTGGAGGGAAGTCTCTGTTCTTCAGCCAGTTTCTAGCATATGCTGCACAATTCAAAGGGTGAATGTTCAATCTTAGTGGCATTAATACAATAGGAATTCTGTTAGCAATTGTGAAACTAATTATAATGATCTTGTATTTACTAAAGCAGATAGCAGGCATAGTCATAACCCTTTTTTTCCTCACATACTGAGATATATCTATAGATTATAAATACCTTCTCATTTAATATTGTAGTAAAGAAGGAAACACAATACTTTTTTAAACGAATGCATTTTCTAGTGCTAGATCAAAAGCTGGGCACAAAAATTACATATTACTGTATGCATTGTCCTAAAAATGTCCTAAAGTGGTTGAAATGCTGTTACTCCAAGTTAATTTTAACTCACATGGAAATCCTTATAGGCTGCCTTACAGGAATCAGAAGACTCAAATAAAAATGTAAGTGGTCCTGGGAGAAATGTTGATTTCTATGTTATTCAGGAACAGACCACTGTAATAAGTGAAGTGCTACAAACTGATGTGCCAGCAGTGCTGCTTTTTCTGTAATTACATGGCTGTTTCTACTGTCTGAAGACCATTGCAATGCAGATACTTAGAAGCAGAAACTTTAACATATAAACGTGCATTTTATTGGCGTGACTTAAACTTACATGCACACTATATTGACTAAGTATGTCATTTAAGTTAAGATGCACTCTGCTGTGAGAAGAGGCTGTGAAACAGACTGATATCCATTCATTCCCTATTCCTAAATCTTCTCGGGGGAAAATCTGTTAGCATCAGCCACTTTGCATTGGGTCAAGGTTAATGTGAAAAGAAGACATTATTGGTAGTAAAAAAGAAGTTGTCTCAAAGCAAGAACATGTGTATTTTCTCAGTGTATGGTGCTAAGGTCTTGCTAAGCTGGCCTACTAACTAGCTGTCACTAACAAAAAGGGTCTTGCATATTAGCATTCCTTTGCTCCTGTTGTACAAATACAGCCTCCTAGACAATATATTATAGTTTAATTTCTTCACTGAAAAAGTGGTCAAGTAATGAAATGGGCAGTCTGGGGAAGTGAGAGATTCACCATTCCTGGAGGTGTTCAAAAAATACTTAGATGTGGCCCTTGGAAACATGTTGTAGTAGGCATGGTGACATTGGATTGATGGTTAGTCTTGATCTCAGACATCTCTCCAACCTTAGTGATTTTATGAATTGAACTCTTAGTCACTTGCATCAAAAGACTGGGTCATTTAATGTGATGTTCAGCAGGTGATGGCAAATGTATTCTTCTTAAAGATCATTACAATATTACAAGGGATAATTCATCAGCTTATAATAAATAGTGTTAAGTTTTTACTTATAAGAGTGTGGGGGTCTTTTAATATCCCTGTATAGACTTGGAGAGTATTTGTAAATAAACTATAGAAGTTTATGGCCAGATGAACTTTTGGACAACTATTGCTGGGCTGCATAAAGCAGTATCATTGAACTAAGCTTGTTCACCTGAATGATGTAGTGTTTCTCAGTGAAATATGGCTTTATCAAAATTATGCTTAGCAGTGGTGAGACAGGTGTATTTTAAGAATATAATCTATGTGAAACACTTGACCTTTGCTTCCTAGATGTGATCTCACCCTGACTTAGCTTGTGCTTGTCTGCCTTCTTGTGCAATTGCTGATTTGTCAGCAATTTGTGTTGCATCACTATGTATCTATTGCCTTTGTTATGCTAGATAAAGAAGTATTCAGCTTGAAGCTGAAAGAATGCCTGAATAAACCAAATGTTCAGTAAAATAGTTCTTCATAAGTCCACTGCCATGTAAATTCATGGCACTGCTGAAACTAGTAAAAAATGTATTAAATAATTGTTGCATAAAATATCTGCAGATTTTTGCATTCTAAGAGCATAACTTGTAGAAGAGCATGTCACAAGTCATTTGTGGCCATGTGTTGGGGAAAATGTCTATGTTCTGTCTTTATGAAATGCTGAACTAAGAAAGGATATAGATAAACAAGAACAGTTGGTTTTCAATTCCTGATTTACTGTCTGCTATTAAAGAGATGTCTTCTCAAAGAACAAACAGTGAAGATATTAGCAAATACAAAACTTTTCATATAAATAACTGATGTGTATATATGAAAGAGTAGTCTCTTAGCTTACAGACAACAGCTAAATCTAAACAAAGATGAAAGATCCCAAAAATATTTTGCATGTTATGGAGAAATTATTTTTCTTTCTTATAATTTTGTAATACATTTATTAGTACTCAAATGTAGCTGCTACCTTTAAATAAAGGAGTGTCTGAGGTTTGTCCATGTTTTTGCTTTAGGATTCAGGGTTTTACTGTTGTCCAGCATGAGGTTGAAATTCCTACATGTCCACAGCATTCTAGACCAACACTTTACAGAATTAATGAGAAACTTACAGCTCTGAGCATGCCAACAAATTTATTTCAGATCAAGATTTTACTGGAATGAGTCAAGCGTCTTTTAAATTGAATGATTTATCACTAGCTAGAAACAAATGCTTCTGGTTCTTGTTCTGTGTGTGGATGTACTAATATAGGAGCAAATTTAACAAACCCTTGCTTGTTGTGTAGTATCTGAGCTATGGCACTTTTAACTTGGGATAGCATGTGTCCTCATAAAAGAATATTGGAGAACAAACTCAAATCTGCAGTCTGTTTGTGCTGTAATACAGAAATGGGAGAAAGTCTGGCTAGCTGCCCCCTGAACACTGTTGTAGCTTAATGCCTGCATCTAAGTGTTGTCAGTAGATACTGCTAAAATATTTACATGCTTCAGAAAGGTTAAACAGCTGACATGGGAAAGAGAAGGGCTTCTTTAATTACTGAACTTTCCTTGATGAAAAAAATATATAATTAAATATATATAATATATAATTAAAACCCCACCAAAACATGCACATATCTCAACAGTACAAAAAAGCATCTGGGTTTTTAATTATTTGTTCAGATAACTTTTCCAACTTTTCAACTTCTAGTAAAAGTAAAAGAAGGCTACAGTAGAGTAGGATGGAAAATGCAACAGGAAACAACATGAAATGAAAATGATACTTGATTATTCTCATCATGAACACTATTTTAAGGTGACATTTCACTAAGGCTCCTTTGTATATCTATATATCTGAATGTTAGCTGCTAGATTATTCTGATGATAAAATATTTCTGGATGTTGATGTTTTGTCTGATACTTAAAGCATTTATGCTGATTTGTCTGATTTGTTTGAGGATTGCATGTATCTGTGGTAAGTAATATGAGTGACATTAAGTAACTGTTTAAACATTAAACAACTCTGCTAACAATGGTTGTGTAAAGTGAGGAATTAAATGTAAGTGTTAAGAATGCAGAAAACTGTAAGTAATAGCTATTCTTAAAGTATCCAAAAGCAGAGTATATTTTAAAAGAGTTAGGATAATTAAGAGGTTAAATTCCAAAGGTTTTAAAGGCTTTAGAATTCCTTCATGTAATGGACGAGGGAGGCACAACCAAGACATCTAAAAAAAAGAAAAAAAATGGCTGATTAAATACTGCTTGTACAAGGCACAAAGAAAGCATAAAATCAAAGCAGGTGCTAAACCTTTAAGTATGTCATAGATAGCAATTTTACATGGAAGTGAGACATTAATTTAAATAACCAATCAGCAGTTCTGGCGTTTAGACTAAAGCTGTGGGGGAGATAGGTATGAAGACAATTCTTAGAAGAAAATTTTTCACAGTGAGGGTAAGGGAGCATTGGAATAGGCTGCCCAGGGGTTGTGGACTCACCTTCTCTGGAGACATTCAAGACCCACCGGGATGTGTTCCTGTGCAGCTTGGTCTAGGTGATCTTGCTGTGGCAGGGGGATTGGACTTGATTTTTTGAGGTCCCTTCCGATCCCTAAGGATTCTATGATTTTATGATACTTCTTGGACCTGAGTGAAAGCGCTGAATGAATTTGCTTTTAATTGTTAATGTAGGGAGAAATGGTCCTTTTTAATCGTTCGTTATCATTCACCAGAATCTGCCTTAATGGTCTACAGGAGTATCCCATAAGACATGTAAAAGCTAGTAAGAAAGTGAAGGCAGAGGCTGAAAAGGTAGCACTTGCATTGAGAAAAACTTTAGCATTATTGCCACAAATGGCTGTAAAAAATAAAGTGAAAAAGAAGTAATTTGACTCCTTTAAGTTGGCAAGTTTATTATTTCAATATTAATAATAATTTTAGAAAGACATTGTACCTTCACATCATTTAGTGTCAGATAGATGGTTGTTGAGGCTGTTGAGCCTGAAACTCAGGCTGTCTGAGTGTTGTAGCTAAAACTCCAGCTTCTTCTCTGTTTAAAACAATGGCATAACTGAGTTTCAAAGCTGTAAAGCCTTAGCTCTAAACCTTTTCTAAGCTACGGTTTGAATTTTCATTACATTTAGGCTTATCTTGACACTGTAGACTTTTTACATCATCTTATTGCAGTTGTCTTTGAATTATTGAAGTTGCTTCTTGTTTACTGAGGCTTAAAAATACACCTTCCAGCTTCTAGTGTTATTAGATTATATTGCTATTATACTGTTATTCAGTGGGGAAAGTGTTAACAGAATGTGTTACATGACAGTGTGGTAAATTCTTTGTAAGTGCCCTGTGCAGTGGACTCTAGAAGGCTGAAATACCCTATGCCAGCTGTTACTGGAACTTACCCAGTGATGTTTATTACCAAATGTGAAGACATTATATAATTTAACTTCAGATTAACTAGATTCATCCCATGGATGGCATCAGTCATGTGCTAGTTCCAAATTACAAGATTGTAATTGTATTGTCATTCAAAAACAACAACAAAGAGCACGGGGAAAAATACTAGCTTCATTACTAAATGTAAAACTTCTAATGTTGATTTTCCACTTTTTTGGGTAGATAATCAAATAACAGCTCTCAGATAATAGTCTTTTTCTTTAACCTAAAGTGTTAGTGGAGCATTACAATTATTTTGCTTGTTTTGAAAGAAATAATACATCAACTATGACTTCTAATTACTGTATGTTAAATTTTGTTGTGATTGACTGCTGAAGGTTTATTTTGGTATGCATCTCTGTGCTTCTAACTTGTCCCAAAATAATAGTTTCTATCATGATTCACTGCAATTCGTACTTGTGTGAATTTTGAAAAAGGAGGTCTCTAATTGCTCTCCAGGAGCTTTTCTTCCTTTGGACCAACAGCTGATTAAAAAAAAGTGTTGTGAGTAAAATGAAAAGTTGTGCACAAAGGTGATTCCCTTAATAATTAGAATGTATTGACTGAATGAATCTTCTCAGGTTTTATTTTGGCATTTTGCACATGTGAAGAGTTCACAAAAAGCATAAGCACTTTGACATACTTCAGAATAAGACTGACAGATCATGCGCTCAAAATACTGCCTTTTATATCTGAAAGCATGAAGAAGAAAAAGCTCCCTCAAAACAAACCTTCTAATCCTCTAATTATTAATTTATTTCACACAGTGTTGAGAAATATTCTATAATTCTGCTTTATGCAGAGACTACTTCAGTTAGTCCTAAGGCTTTTAAACTCAACAGAGATCCCAAGACAGTATTTCAGGTTTAATTTCCCAACGTGTCTTTTTGTAGGTCTAATTTAGCCTTAACACCAAACGATTGTTCTTATTTTAAATATAGTGATCGGGGCTGGGGAATCAGTTAACCTAACACCAGTGCTAGTGAAATTTTGTGATGGTACTTCTAAGCAGAAATCTTCAATGGATGCCAAAATCTGTTGTGCACAGTAGTCAGACCAGGCAGCCTATTCCATGACTGCCTGTTAAATTTAACAACCTCAAACAACTGCCTTGTCAAACAAGTTGAGCTTGTCTGACAGTTAGACTATGAACTGCCCTGTAGGGAATTTTTGCCTTTACAGCATGGTATGTGACACTGCAAATAGCCTGGGGTGGATCCAGCTTTTGTTTTTAGCAACTAACACTTCCTGAACCGACCTATGAAAAGGTACTGAGCTTTGCCCTGTCAGTTGCATCCCTTTACTCGAAGCCTTAGTAGAAATGGAAGTTGCTGTTAAATCTAGAAGCCACATTTATATGAAATGCATGGATACTGTTGATTTTAAATCCTAGTGGGTAAACATACCAGTATTCTGAGGCAGAGCACTGAAGACTTTCAGTGGAGAGATTCAATGCTGCTTTGTACAAAATGTTTTTTTTTAACTTTGAGTAAGCTGTAAGAGTTCAATACTACCTGCCTTGTAGTGAATTTAAAACATTTCCTTACTGGTAGGAAAAGATTTGTTGACTTTCTCACATAGATGAACTGATTGCTGTGGAAAAAATTCAAGATGGGATTAGAACTTTTCTTCATTATTTGTTGTATCAGCAAATAAAGCTCTATCAGTTTCTAGAAAATTTAGTGTATCAAAGACATAAGCCTATCACTAATGTAGTGTAGATTTTGCTTATAGTTTGTCACTTCATTGCCTCAGAGGATGTCTTTATCTGTGAAAAGGGCATTGGGCTAGACCTTCTCTGGGCTGGTAGCTTGGTTTCAGTGTTGCTAAAACACTAAAGTTACCAAGTCTGGCACTGAGAGTTTGTTTCCTAGTTCCGCCAGTCTAAGTGACGCAATACTTAAGTTTATGTTTACATTGCAACTGTTAAGATTAGACTTCATGGGAAATTTGCTGTTTGGCAGTGTTTAGCCATGGTATTGCTTTGCTTTTTTTTTCTAGCATCGTACCATGTCGGTAAAGGATACAGATCACCCTCTTCTTGATAATATGTGGGGTTTTTGGGGATTGTTTGGTATGGGGTTTTTTTGTTTGGTTGGGTTTTTTTGTTTTTCAGGTGCCTGCCTGTTACAAACACTATGCTGCTCAGGCCTGGCAAGATTTCTTTTTTTCTTTAAAAAGCTACTACAACTGTAAGAGAAGATCTTACAGAAGTAGAGGTTTAAAGACTGGTTTGTTAATTTGCTGGGATTTTTTGTTGTTGTGTGTTTTTTAAAGCAGGAATATTTAAAGAAGCAACACAGAAGTGTTGGCACTTTTGGGTGCTACATTTGATTTAATAGGCTTAGATACTTCTGTTTTCATTGCTTATTGTCGCTACAGCAGTGTCACAGGCTTGCATTACAATGTTGAGTTCAAACTTAAGACAGTGTTGTTAAAACTGATTGTTTATTATGAAGAAGAGAGAAATTACAAACAGTGGAATTTTAACTTCTTGAAATGTCAATCAATGGAGAGATTGTATTTCATAAGCTTTAAGGCATGCAGTTCCGATTTGAATTAACATTCAAATAAGATACAGAAATTTGTTTTGTACTAAAGCCAGGCAAATTTCATTTAAGTAAATTAAATGCTTAGAAATACTCATGATTTTGAAAGCTGCAAGGTTTTAAAGAGCAAAGGTTATTTTCTAGTTATTATTTATTGTAAGTTATTTATACATGAGTTATTATTTATTGGTTATTGTATTTGGTTATTCTAATATTTTGTTATTAAAGTAATACATTAAAAGAACATGTTTTTTTCTAGTGACTGGAAAGTTGTGACTGGTAAAAGGTGTTTTATTATCACAAACAGCTGCTTTCTTCTTATGCTGCTGTTGTTCAAATAAAGAATTTCCCCTACATTTCTTGCTGATCTCCTAGTGCATTATCTGGCAGGGCTGGGGAAGAATATCTATCTAAGATTGGTTTATCACAGCTTGTCCTTGCAGTGCATTATCAAAACATAGGTTGCTTTGTAAGCTGTGCTTTAAAAGCCTGGTGCATCTTCAACCCGTACCAGGCAGAACAATTGGGAGCTGTTGTCTGACATACAGCCTCCAGCTACCTGTGCAAAGCATGACAACAAAGGGGTAATTATGCAAGTGACAAAAATAAGACAATCTATTCCTTGGGTTTTGCTGCTTTTATTGGTAAGAAAGCTTCTGAGCATTCTGCTTTGTTTTGATCTGGCTAAGGTACAAAGCTTCCATAGGACTGCAGATACCATCCTAACAATGTATGTTAGTTCAGTTGGAGCCAGGATTGCAGTTTAGTTACTTGCTGCTCTCAAGGGCAGAAAAGACCTGAAGTACTGGCATACACATAGGATGCAGTATTCTGCCATGTGCTAACATGAGTAAATACTTGCAATCTATACAGGTTTAGAGTGTTGATTGAGAATTGAAGAGGAGCAATGTATTTGTGTTAAAATCAAGTCAACTTGTGTTCTTTTCATGTGGATTGCCACTTCTGTCAGGAGAAAATAGAGGATAGTTGAAGAGGTGAGGTGGGTGGGAAAAGAATTAACAGAAATAAAATTTAAAATTCACTGAATTTGATCTTCAGGTTAAATGGCAGTAGCTGACCTCAAAAGTTTAGTTCAAGATAAAGATTCTGGTTAGAACAATTGCAGTGTGTATGATGCAAAAGAAGCACCTAATACCCATTACTGCTCTCCAGTTTTATTATTAAATTAGATTTTTAAACCAGTATAAAAAGACAGTTTTCCCCCTAAATTATCACACTTCTGGTTTGGAAAAAAAAAAAGATTATTTGACACTTCTGGGCTGGCCTTTAGAAAGATAAGTATTTATCTGTGCTTCAGGAATGGATGTATTAATTTGCCATTGTGTCATAGCAGTGGGTCCTTGTCTGAATCCCTGTATGTCCCACCTGGGTCACTGCCAATTAGAGACTCTCATTATATTTTCACCAAGAACTTTTAACTGAAGCACCAGACTTGAGCTGAAGGGAGAGTTTAACAAAACCAGTTACAAACTTGCAGCAATGAAACAGCTTGCTCAATATGGGGAAGAAAGGAACCAATACATTTTAATTCGCTTACACATTAGGAAAAAAAAACACAAAAGACTTAGACATACGGAGATCCGTCACAATGCTCCTGCACTGAACTGAGATAAAATGTAAAACATCTTCATTGTAGTTCCTGCTTCGCTCTCTCTGAAATCATGCCAGTCATCCCATTTCAGTCTTGATCCTCATAAATCTTCAAAGTTCAGAATTCTCCTAGTCTCTCTAGGTCCAGGTGAATCCTTCCACTTTCCATAAATTTTCTTCAACTTGAGAAACAATATTTTTAGAAGTGATAACATTTTATTGCAGTGGCAACAATGCATCTCCAAATAGTCCAAGATGAAGACAAGCAAAGAAGAAGAAAGTTACCAGGGGGGGACTAAAGGGGAGAGTGGGGGGACAGACACTTTTCAACTTTTTACACCCAAACTTTAAACTTGTGTGTAGAAAACATCAAACTCATATTCTGCTCATCTTTTAAGGCATAACATATATGCAATATTTACCATTGGTTTCTTAAATGTGCTTCAGTGAAACATAATTTTTACAGTTTTTCAACAGCTGACTGGGGCACAGGGTCTGGGCTGATTCTGAGAAAGGAAAACCTGGACTAGTTTCAAAGTTTGAATGCTGTCCTTAACTTTTGTTTCAGACATCTTTGAAATAACTTGTATATATTAATTTGCAGCAAAACTGTGAAGTATTTGGTCACTTCTTCCTGAAATGAGGTACACCTAGTTTTGAATACTTAATTTTTCTTAATTTCTAGAAAGGTGGCTTCCTTCTGTTAGGTGGTTTGTAAAGGAGATGTATTTCTTAGTGTTTCTTATGGTGTGAAGGGATATTATTTACATTTTTGCTTTGACGACTTGTTTTATGTTGTGGTTTGTTTCGGCTGTTTCATGAAACGGTGTTGAAGTAGTGAATGGAAATCTCTAGATATAACTCAGAATGAGTTAACTAGGATGTAAGCTATTTTATACTGGTGCATATTGTTATCTAGTATTTTGATACCACAGCTGATAAGTATATATTTTACCAAGTTTATTTTAATAAATTGACTGGCAGAGATGTGTTGGGGGAAGAGAGTTGGGTTAAATAGTGTCTTTCACGTAATGGTCAGGTAGTACTGCAGTTTGTTGGTGGCCACAGAAATTGAGCAGCTTGTACATTATGGGTAAGCAAATACTTTGGACATTTTCTTACATCTGTAGCCTACCTTGTCATCTGTGTAATTGCTTTTCTTCCATATTTTCTACCAATGTTCTCTCTTACTAGTCTGCGCTGATAGCTTGAAAAGCACATTATAGTTTAGGGATAAGGAGGTTTAATTTAATCTTAAGCCTAAATCAACTTCAAGCTTATCTCATTAAAAAGGAGCAAGCAGGCTCCCCTTCCCCATCTCTTATCTATAACCTTTTGTTAAGGCAATTTACCAGCAGGTAATGAAGTTATTTGCACAGCTTTCTTCATGGTACATGACCAAGAAAACCTGAGTTTTCTTAGGAAAATTTGCAGTCAACACCTAGCTGTGTCAACAATTGTATTTATTGGTTAGTTCATCATGATTGCTGCTTTTTCCTCTGTAGCCTCTATGTAGTATTTGCTAAAATAATATCCTTGTCCTCACGTTTACAATTTTGTAACTTGCATGTGGCTAAAAAATTTGCAGTGAGTTACAAGAAAGTTAAAACTTCCAGTATGTGAACATTTTTAAAAAGCCACAATGTCTGGAGACAACATCTGCTACATACATATAGCTTGTTCTTTTAGAATATTGGGAGGTCTTACTTCTTGTCCATCTTTTATTTTGATTTTCAAGGTGTTTGATTCCAAGAAATGTGTATTCTGTGCTTACTGGGTTGACATCATCTGTCAACCTCTGTAGCTCAACCTAGATACTTCAGAACCTTCTATTTGTTCTTTATTGTAACAGCTTCCTTCATTTTGCTTACTGAATTTGATTTTCAGGACAATTAATAAGTAAGTGTTTAAAATAACTATTTGGTAGTTCAGTGCATATTAAACAAAGCTATTTTATATTTGCAGGACATAATTTTTTGAAGGACATACTTTTTTGGTATTTTTAACAGAAAAAGAAAGGGATTCATGACATAAAACCATTGGGGGGCATGGGGGGACAACAGGTGAGGAGAAATGTGATCCTGCAATTATGGAGGGAAAGATTAGGAAGGAAGTATAAGAAAGGGAAAATAAGGTAACAAGGAAGTGCAATAAAGGAAATAATCCGACAAGCTAGGTATCTAGCCAGTAAAGCCTCCTTCAATCCAGGCTAAACAACTCTGGTTCTCTCTGTCAGTCATAGCACTTGTGCTGTAGACCCTTTACCAGCTTCATTGCCCTTCTCTGGACACGCTTTTGCATGTCAGTGTTCGTCTTGTACTGAGAGGCCCAAAACTAAGCCCAGTACTCAAGGAGTGGTCTCACCAGTGCTGAGCACAGGGGGACAGTCACGTCCTACTCTTGCTGGATACACAATTTCACCTTCAGTCAAATGAGAGTAAACTAATACTGCCTTGAAGCTGAATTGTTCTGTGCTTTTGCTAAAATTGTACCTGTTTCCATTGATAATAGCAATTGTGGTACTTCTGCATTCCAGAGTGGAATTTTTGGTAAGAATAAGCCAAAAAAAAAAAAAAGAAAGTTGAAAGGTCTTGAATTTCTTCTGATCTGAGCCATATGACAAACACTGGTGTTGTTTGAAATATAAAACATGCAGTTGGTTTCAGGTGTAGGGCTGTCAGACTCAGAGATAACTTTTTGCTTACCTGAGGTTTGTCAGGGTATGACCCTGAACATGATAACATTTAACAATATATTGTAGGAGAAGCCTTGTTACTATAGCAGACAGAGCAGTAGAAGCTAGAGGAAACTTTTTTCCTAGTGTGATATTTGAGTCCCAGTCAGATGCTTCTAGCACAGTTACGTGTTGCTTTTGTAAGCCTTGTCTGTTTGGCAGTTCTACAGGTTCTGGTATCATTCCTCTCTGCTGGCACAGTACTCAGCCCTGTGGAACTGCTGGTCATGAACAGAGTCAGTGTGTTCTACTAAGAACAAGTAGGAAGTCTAAATTTAAATTCCTCCTGTTTTATTAGTACCTAGTGTGCACATCACAGGCTCTGCATTGTCCCTTGAAACACTTCTCTGGGCTCTAATCAGCTGTTGACTGCCATAGTAATCGATGACTGAAGCAAAAAGCAAAATATTTTTTGTTTTGGATTGTTGTTAGTATTCTTACTTAATTTTATATTCTATAGTCTTATGTAGTAACGGCTATGCTGTCAATACTAGAATATACTAGTAATTTTGCAAAACTGAGAGATTAAGTAGAGATTGTTGTTGGGGAAAGAAGCAAATGTTGTTTCCACTTCCTGGTACCAGTGCCAGCCAAAACCACAACATGGCTGAGAATTTCAAAGGATGCATGCTTGCATCTGTTTGTTTGGGGTTTTTTAAGTTCTGAAAATCTGTCTATCCCCTTCTTTCTCCCAGCTGAAATGCATTAAAGTATTGCATTCAGTTAGTATTATAGAGTTGTTGATGGATGACCTTGAGTGTAAACTTCTCTTCTTTTTTACAGAAAGATCCTGATTATTTGAAGCTGTGGTTGGATAGTTTTGTTTCTAGCTATGAACAGTTCCTGGATGTGGACTTTGAGAAGCTGCCAACCAGGTAAGTAGAATTACAGACCTTTTAATGTTTGTTTGGTATCTGAAGCAAACCTGCCAGGAGCCCAGTCTTCTTCAATGGTGATACTGCCTTTAAACAAAAGAAAAGCTTTTGGTTATTGAGTGGCACTCCCATTCTTTGGAAGGCCAAGTTGGATTGGGAATGATGAAATTAACCAAATACTGGTATTCATGTTATATCAGGAGATACCATGAGTATGCACCTGTCGCTTGTAGAAATATAATTGTTATTGTTTGTGCATTTTTTGGACAAGTATTCATTAAATGTTGCATTTGGCGTAGTATTTTGGTCTCAGTACTAGTGTTTGGTATCTGCATCTGAAGAGAAACAAGATGTAGGTAGAATTTTGTAATTTCATTTTTGGAATTGCTTTAAGAATGAGATTCAATGCTTAATGAAACATTTGGATATATTAGCTGAGAATCTTTTAAAAGAGGAATACACACAAATGGTAGACATGCAAGTGATTTCTTCATTTAAATTTGTAAAGGCTTCAATTCACAGCAAGATTGTTGCTGTGCTCTAAGGATTGTGTTTTCCAGACTAACTGGAAATGAGGAATAGAACCTTAAGCACTGGATGGTTTTTCTTGCTTTCTAGATGTTGGCATCAAGTAAGCATTTTAGGAAAAAGCAAATGCTACTAGAGGATTCAGAAATCACGAGAACTGTTTGTCAGCTGATACTACTACTGGTATTTGAACACAAAGAATGGGTCTCCCATCATAATGGCTGCAGTCCAAGCCCCGTTGAAATCAATGGAAATTCTTTAATGGGCTTTGGATTAGATCCTGTTTGAGGTGTAAGTGATAGCCTTTGCTGTTATAAGGAAATGAGGAATGCTGCAACTGGATTTCAGTGGATGAAAACTAGGCTGCTCGGCTCCTTGAATTAAAATTTTCCTCATGATACCTATGCAAAATATGTAGTAGAATTACCAATAAGCAAGAACTTCAATTTAATACTTTCAGAAGATCTGTTTTCCTTTTAGTGTTAACAATGCATCTTACTGCATTTAGTTAAGGGAAAAAATTATCTTTTGTTACAGGTTATCATTAACGTAATATTTAGTATGAAAATATGAATAGTGGAAGAAATTAATATACTTTTGGGTTTTCAGGTGATTTTTGGTTTATACGTGTTCATGATGTTTGGGTTTGTGGGTTTATTTTTCACAGCAACATAACAAAAGATAAGAAGCAAACATGAAGCTTTGTGCAGAACAATAGCAGCATCTTCACTGTGCTAAACTGTGGTTTAGTGAGCATCAAAATAGGGTTTTTTTGTTATGTCAATGACAGGATTAGTGACTTAGCCTCAAAGAATAGGCCAGTGTGGATTTAGACTCATTTGTGTAACAGATGCAGAGAAAACCTATCAAAACAACAGTAGGGATGAAGGGAGATAATTCCTGTGCTTTGACTGGATTAAAAATTACACTGAGAGCAGATATTAGAATTAGCAAAGAATTGCAGTTTCTGTCCTTATTTGCATTAGAAATATAATCAGCCATATGCAAAGCAGCGTCTTTCTGGGGTTCACCAATCTACCCTGCAGCTAATGACTCAGCGAAAAAGAACAAGTAGGTCAGTGTGGAATCATCAAATGCTAATTTCCAGCGACTCTTTCCTTGGGGCCATAGGATGCTATGGACTCAACTTCTTTTACTGCAGCTGCTTATCAAAGAATTCATTATGCCTTTTGCCCTTGCAATATTGTGGTAAAAATGAAAATCTGTGTACCCTCATACTTTTTTCCCTTGTATTGATCTTGGTATACTTCACAGCTATGGGCCTGAAAGATCTTGTGTACTGAAGGGCACAGGCTGGGAGATAATGAGAAGCTGTAGGGAAATCTTTTTCTACAGATTGGTGGGTAAAATTAACCTTCTGGAAAATAGGTATGAAGAGTTGTCAGCGTAAAAAATACATGGGCTTTTTAGCATCTGTGATAAATAATTTAGTCCCAAACAGGATTCCAAATAAAGTTTCCAATTTATTAAAAGAATAAAAATAAGCAAAACAACGCTGGGTATGCTGGGAGCTTTCTGCTCTGCCAAGATGCACACACACTGGGCCCTGTTTGTCCTTGTGTGGCCACAGGCAATGGGAAAAGGAAGACAGGATGGCCTCACAGTTTTGTGTATTGGCCTGAGCTGGTTTTGTTGTTATGTGTATATTGGAGAGCTGAGATTCCAGAGAGTGAGGGGAGCATATGCTGAAGGAGATATTAATGAATAAATATCAGTATAAGGAATATAAGCTCCCAGCGAGGGCTTGGCAGGTGTGCCGTCTTGGTAGAGCAGAAAGCTCCCAGTGTACCCAGCTCTATTTACTTGTCTTTATTCTTTTAATAAATTGGAAACTTTATTTAGAATCCTGTTTGGGACTAAATTATTTATCACAAGCACTTCATTCCTTTTTTTTAGTGATCTATTTGTATGCAAGTGTCATGTTAGTGAGTCTTGGAGCCAGGTTGCTAGAATGTTTTGTTTGATGTGATTTTACCCCCTAGCTTTGGCCACACTGAAGCTCCCTTTTCCTGTGTAGAGTTTGTAGTGAAGGTGTCAGGGTGAACAGCTGATGCCAAAGACAAACTCTCTTCAGCATGTACAACAGTGATGAACAGTCTTCATCCCAGAGGCCAACCTTGGTAGAGTTGTTACTTTTAACACCAACATAATAGTCGGTTTTTTGGTTTTTTTTTTTTTTTTTTGTCTTACAAAAGAAAATAATTGGATAGTGGAAGAAAACTATTTGCTGGATATTCAGAAACTAGTAAGAATAGGTCAGCTTTTTCTGCAAAGTCAGTGTGCCAAGAGTTAGAAGTATTTTTGAGAGCTTGTATTCTTGTACATTCAGGTCTTGATTTTCACATCTTCCTTCAATTGGTCTTATTGTGAACAGCTTTCTTTTTGTATTTCAATCATATTTTGTACAGCTTTTTTTCTAGTACATGTAAGAATGAAATGAGGCTCACTGTGGATGAGTACTAACTGACCTTCAATAGCTATTTGATAATTAGCATCTCATTTATATGGACAATTTTAGACATCAGTAGAAAGTTGAAAATGTTACCCTTGTGTTTAGTTTTCATGTTTTGTTTCATTTCATTGCAACCATCCCTCTTTCTATTTAGGATTTCCAAGGCCAACTATTCACCTACTGAAGATCACAACATTTCTCTGTGGTAATTAAGGCAAATCATTGCATGGAAGAGCTTCTAAAAATTCACTTAATGAATTTGTAACACTTTGTTTTCTTTTGGGGCTTCATTGCTGAGTAAAAGAAAGTGGAAGCTGCCATGTTGTCACTGGCCATTTCCTTGTGGTTCATTAGACAGTGTTTGTGAGCCATCAGTTTAGAAACCTTTCTTAAGAGAGATTTATTGAAACACCACATGTGCACATCAAAGTTGATTGGTAACATTTCGTTTGCATTATTAACAATTTTGTGTGTGGTTTTCCGTTTTAGGGTGGATGACATTCCTCCAGGAATATCACTGCTTCCTGATAACATTCTTCAGGTCCTCAGGCTCCAGCTGCTACAGTGTGTCCAGAAAATGTCAGATGGACTTGAAGAGCAGCAGCAGACTCTGTCACTTTTACTTGTGAAATTCTTTATCATCCTTTGCAGGTATATGTTCTGATTGATACCTCAGCAAGGCTAATGTTTTGTTTAAAGCATCTTGATGCAGCATTTAATATAAATTCTAAGGACTAGCAATGGGATTTGACATTAACCAGTTTAAAACAAGAAATGCCAGTTCTCAAAATTTTCAAAATAAAGGAAAAGGGGATAAAAGAGGAAGAGGAAAGAAATCTAGTCATCCTAGCAATAATGTTTACCATGAGAAATGGAATAGAAGGGGATTAGTTACTAAATTCCATGTTATGTAAGATGAATCTATGGGATTTTGAGGTATATTGTACCTGGTGTAAGAAATAATTTTTTAAAAATGGACACACTCATAACAAGAATTGGATATGGTCTTGACAGAATTGCACAGGAAGAGCTGGTACACATTCTTAGCATACTTACAGTTCCATAAATAGCTCAGAAAACAGATTTACTAATGCTTAGTTCTGAAACATGACTTGTTTTGTAATTCTGTTGAAGGGGGTGAATAAGCTGGTTTTAGAGATCTATTCTTTGTAATTTCTTCAGTTTTCCAGTATAAACTGCATTAGGAGAGGGAAGGGATAAAATATAATGGAGAATCTCCTTTCTTGAGGAGTATTTGAAGCACTTTTTGAGTGCTGCGGCTCTTCTCACCCTCAAAACAATACAAAAGGCTGTAGGGCAATAATTATCCTGGAATATTAAAAATGATGGTGGTAACATGTTTCTGAATTTGTTAACTGTTGTCAGTTTTATATAGTTACTGAAAAGTTCTCCTTACATTTCACTTCAGTATCTGATCATTGTGACTTGTCCTCAAGACTGAGCAATAATAACACATGCATGCTTGTTTCTTTGTTTCAGAGATTTGTCATCTAAAATAACTTATTAGATTTTTGTTTTTCCTTAGTAGAAGTTAAAGTGAGTAAGTGCTTATGAGTAACACATTTTAGGAAGTATACATGCTAGTAATATGGGAATAAGTAGAAGTTACTGTCTGTGTTATCAGATGCCATTTCTGAGCTTCTACTTAGAGTGTCCTGGGAATCTGCTTGACCTCTGCAACTTCAAATGCCAGATGGAACTGGCCTACAGCAGAGTGGCTTGGGCCTTTCTTCTCCTTTGTGTTAGAAGAAAACTTGTGAGTTCTGTTACTGTTACAGAAACAAAACATGCTAGTGCACAGTCTTTTGGAGAGTATTTTTGAAATGGTGATATACTTTTTGTATGGTTACAGACAGAATGCTAAACCAAATACTGTTTGAACATGAATGAAACATTGTTGGATTTCTCTGGCTTTTGTGTTGTCTTACAGAAATTTGGCTAATGTGGAGGAGATTGGGACGTGTTCATACATTAACCATGTTATTACCATGACTACATTATACGTTCAACAGGTATGTGGTTAACAATTCTCACCTGTTATTTTTTTGTTGGATACTTCCTGCTTCTTTTCTTGTTATCCTTCCATGTGATTATTTTTTCAGTACTACTATTGTGTGGGGAACAATGTGTTGTCTCAGAACCATTCTGAAAGAGGTAAAGATTAATTTTCAACTTGTAGAAATCTTCTGACCACAGCTTGCTTTTTTTCCCCTCAGCTAAAAAGCAAAACAAAAGAAAAAGAGGTGGCAGATCAGACCCCCATAGAAGAATTTGTGAGACATGCATTGGCTTTTTGTGAAAGTCTCTATGATCCATATCGAAACTGGAGGCATCACATTTCAGGGTATGTGAAGACTGGGACAGGATTATAAATACTGTTCATGATAAAGACTGTGTAAAGTTTCTGACAGAACTAGTTGCCTGATGTCAAACTAAACTAAAAAACTAGTTACATGTATATTCTTCTGTGGTTGCATTTTGTAACCATTAGAATTGTTAGCCTTGACCATGTGATACTGTTTTGGTGGTTGTTTTTTTTCTCAAAGGTGCACTCTGCAGAACAGTCTTAACAATTTTGTTTTTCTGTCAGGATTAAGATCAGTTTCAAGCATTGCTACTTGATGAACTTCACTGCCACCAAAGTTGTTGGAGTACTAATATATCCTGTTCCACTTAGTGGAAAGCTGAGTTGTGAGGCTTTTTAAAAGGTGGTGAGTGTAGAGAACCAGATGAGAAGCGTTACTTCTGTCATTCAAGGAACTGGACATATTCTTTGAAACTAATAGTGATTCACTTAATTTCCTGTAACTTGATCTTCAGAGACTTTGTATAAATGTTTTTATACTTTTTTATGCAAACTTCACCTTTATTAGCCCACAATTAATTACAGTTACATTAAATGTACATAATCTTGTATAGTTAACACATGTTCAGAGTTGTTGTTTGTTCCTTGGTGCTATCACACACTGCTTCTTTTTCTTTAGGTCCTCAATTTTACTTCTTAGGACCATTATGACATGGTCAGATATTGGGCCTGTGCATGCCCAGTAAAGGCATAGAGGGAGGTAACTTGCACACTCTTCTTAAAACCTCAGTCCATTATCTCAGCAGGAAGCATGTTTTGAGAGCAGTCTTCGCGTATGACTGCCAGTGTACTGCTGAGCTGTTTCCAGTTTTGGTGTAGGTGAGGCTGACACTTCTGGGATCTTAGGTAGAGTACATGTATTCAAGATCAGTGAATTTGCAGCTAGTGAAAGTGCAGAATTTGGCCATAAGTCAGTATAGTCAAACAACCAAAAAGTGTACGCTTTATTTAAATAGCTTTTTAAAAATTGTAAGATAATAACTGTCTAGAAGAATTTGAGGATATACTAAGAGGTGTCTGATTGTAACTGACCAGCATGAAGTTTTGATTTCCTTCTGTTGCTGTTTCCTTTCAAAAACTGATTTATTTTTTAACTGGAAGAAGGAAGACAAAAAAAATGTGGTGGACAGATCTGACTGAATTAGTGCAAAGGAAGTTATTGAAGATATAGATAAGTTTCTTCTTTGAATAGAAGTTTATAAACGTATCAGTAGAATTATATTCCTTCAATTTGATGCCTCCCTTCTGCTGCTAATGAATCTGTAATAAAGTTTTGCAACCATTTCAAATTGCACAGCAAAGTCTAGCTGGTGGCTTAGTTACAATAAGCAAGGACTAAACAGATTTCAACAGATTTTTTGGTTTTTTGAACCATGTTTTTCTAGGAAAAGAACAATAATTGTGGAATTAGTTGTGATTAATTTTTTCAGGATGAAATACTACTTTACATTTTGTTTAATTATTCTGTACGCAAAAGATAACTTACAGATTTTGGCAGTGTTTTCTATTATGAAAAAATTTGTAAGTCATAAACAAAAGTGTCATGTCTAATTTATTTGCTGTGTCTTTTTAAATGTAATTGCAGGCGCTTCCTTAGTACAGTTGAAAAGAGCAGACAGAAGTATAAACCAGCTTCCCTCACTGTTGAGTTTGTCCCTTTCTTTTATCGTAAGTATTATCAAAACCATGTCTAAAAGTTATCTTTGGAGGAGAGACTTTACTGATTTACCTAGACCAAATTGCACAGGAACAAATCCAGGAGGGTCTTGAATGTCTCCAGAGAAGGAGACTCCACAACTCCCCTTGACATCCTGCTCCAATGCTCTGTTACCCTCACTGTGAAGAAGTTTCTTTTGATATTTATATAGAACCTCCTTTGTTCCAGCTTGCACCCATTGCCCCATGTCCTATCACTAGACGACCTTGAGAAGAGCCTGGCTCCATCCTCCTGACACCCACCCCTCACATATTTGTAGACATTAGTGAGGTCACCACTCAGCCTCATGCTGACTCATAGTCATCCCACTGTCCACTAGGACCCCCAGGTCCCTTTTTCCCACACTGCTCTCTAACAGGTCAGTCCCTGACCTATACTGGTCCCTGGGGTTGTTCTTGCCCAGATGCAAGACTCTACACTTACCCTTGTTGTACCTCATTGAGTTTCTCTCTGCCCAGCTCTCACTGAATGGCAGCCCAGTCTGCTGGGGTGTCAGCGACACCACCCAGCTTTGTGTGGTGTCCAGACTTGCTGATAGTGCACCTTAATCTCTCATCCAAGTCATTAATGGATTGAAGAGGACTGGTCCCAGTACTGATCCTTGGGGGACCCCACTAGATACAGGCCTCCAACTAGGCTCTGTCCCATTAATAGCAATGTCCCCATTGCTTCTATCCTGCAGCCAGTTCACAGTCCACCTCTCTACCCAATCATCCAGTCTACACTGCCTCAGTTTGGCCGCAAGGATGCTATGTAAGACTGTGTCAAATGCCTTACTGAAGTCAAGATAGACCACATCCACTGCTCTGCCATCATCTATCCACCTTGTTGCTAAAGCAAAAAGAGTTGAGAGGTGATGCAGGATAACTATCTTTAAAGAAACCACTGCTAGAAATCTATTGAACTTACACGAGATTCCATGGGAAGTCTGGCTTAAAGGAAGGAAGCTCAGTGGCTTTTTCTTTAAAGTACATAGGCTTCATGTGGCATTAGACTTGCTGTGCCAAATGCCTCTAACCTTTGTTTTTGGTGGTAACTGCTGGCGTGTTAAGCATGTCCTCCTTGTTTCTCATTAGCAGGGGGAAAATGGGATCATTTTACTTTACGGATCAGGTCAACAGTTATTGTATGTCTGTAATTGCCAGCTTACATGAAATGTTTTATGCATGCTGAAGGTCTGGCCCTGTGAATTCCTGATAAATGTAATCTTACGTTATTTTGATCTTTGGAATTGTTGTGTTTGATTTATGGAAAAATAAAGTAGAAATTCTGTAGTTTTCAGTTAGCATGACAAGGAGTAGAGGAGATTGTTCTTTTATTATTGTGATTTTTTGAGGGTTTGAGAGGAAAAGCTTTTTATAATTTATTTTATGAAATAAAAGAATCATTCTTTTTATTTTCTCCAATCAGAATGTTTTCAAGAAAGTGAACATCTCAAGGAAAGCCTAAAATGTTGCCTGCTACATCTCTTTGGAGCTATTGTGGCTGGTGGTCAGGTAAGTATGTCCCAAACTTTTTTCAGCTACTGAAGCCTCAAAATGCCTGTTAATTTTTTAAGGCTTATAAATTCTTCTAACCCATAAAAGAAAAGAATTTAGTATTCACTCTGAATTGTTTGCTTGTCTTATGAAGCTTGAGGTAATTCAGTGGAGTAGCATCTAAATACTAAAAGGTAGGTCATGCTTACAAATTGCAGTAGAAAGTTATTGTTAGCCATAACTACATGTTTATTTGAACTTGCTGTAACTTTTTCATATCATAATGAAAAAGTGCAAGTAACTAGTTTAGGATTTTCTGCCTGCAAAGATACAAGTTTTGTGTCAATATGTGAAATTCATCTAGCTTACTTTGCTATGTTGGAAGTGAATTGTTTCACTAAGAGGCACCTGAGACTTTATACCTTTTGAAGCTCTTTATAATCTGAAAGAATGTGAAGAGGGTGTTCATTATCACCAAAGTCAACATCCACTCTGTTGGCTAACATTTCTAATGTGCTGCTTAGGCTGGATGTGAGCAAATGTTGCTTCTAATGATCTGGAAGAGAGGGTGCTTTTAAGGTATTTTCAAGGAGTATCAAAGCCAAGCACTGCTTCACAAGCATGGAAACTGAGCATGATGACCAGGCAGGCAGAAGCAACTGGCCCAACCGACAAAGGACATGGTCTCACTGTACTTGATTGAACAAGGTGATCAGAGCAGATCTGGTGGTAGGAACCAGGAACAAGCAGCCCCAATCCCTAGGTTAGTCTGCAGTGAGGAAGCTTAAGATCAAGCCAGTAAGTCTAGTCAGCAGAGGATAGGAATTTGGTCTCCTGCTGTTAAGTAGGGTCACTCAGGAGTCTGGTGGTTTCCAGACCCGTCCATAGTGATGACACAGGTGTAAGGTCAAGCCAAGAGGTCAAGTCTGTGGGTTGGATTCAAGACAGTACATAGCCAGGCATAGGAACCCCTGCGGTGTATCTTGGGCAAATAAAGAGTTGAAAAATGAAGCTTGTTTGTAGCTCCCTAGAGAAGGCAGGGAGTCCCCAAGGAAGCTTCTCATCATTCTCTGTGAGACTGGACTCCTGCTTCAGACTTAGTGGTCCCTGAGCCTATGCAGTCAAACTCTCAGAAAGAGAGGTGAGAGAAATGCACTAAGGCCCAGACAAGTGTTTTTTAATTATTATCTTCTTACAAATATCTGAAAGCATCATGAAGCTAATGATTGAAAATAAAAATTTAATTGGTTTTACTAGAATAAGCTGTTTATCAAAGGTTACTTTATAAGAACTTTGTAACATGCATTTAAATTATTTTTCCTGAAAGCATTCTCTTTTTAAAAAAGAAAGCCTAGGTAAATGATGATGATGGGAAATGCATTTCATCTGTACCCATTAGGATAAGTAGAATGTTTCATATGTATTTAACAGTTTCAGGGCATTACCAGACATAGCCATTCATGTGACATGGCTCAGGTGAGTCAGATAGAATCTGCTTGTGTGGTATTATTTTCTCTAAATCACTTCTTTCCCCACTGGGTTTCAGAGGAATGCTCTTCAAGCTGTGTCTCCTGCCACCATGGAAGTCTTGATGGGTATTTTAGCAGACTGTGACAACAGGGATGACAGAAACCCTGAGGAAGTGAGCAGGAAGGTGGAGTTGACCCTGAAGTGCCTGACAGAAGTTGTCCATATCCTTCTAAGCAGCAGTTCTGATGAACGGCAAGTGGATACAAGTACAATACTGGAGAACTATTTCAAGTTGCTTAATTCAGACCATTCAGCTTTACCTAATCCAAGGCGGTGCAGGCAGTGGGAAAGCAGGTTCATAGCACTACAGATCCAAATGCTGAGTGAGTACCCAATTGTACAGTTCCTTTAAATATCTCTTGAGTAAAAACTCCAAAGTAAGCAGTGATTGAACAATGGTAATCATAGAACTGAAGATTCTATTAATTGAAAGTGTTCACTTGGCTGAGCAATTGAAAAATTTAAAACATTCTTTATTGAAGTTGGATGTATTCTCATTTAGTCATTCACTACTAAAAATCCCCAGGAGAAACCATTTTGGGTTGCTGTCATTTAAAGTGTCATGGTTCCCAGCCTCTTTGTCCACTGGAAAAAACAAACTTTTGCTAGATGATGGCTGACGCTCATCAGCACTATAATGACTGCAGAACAGCGTGGGTCTGTAATAAAAAACCTCCCATGCATTGACTGTTTTATGATAACTTGCTGTTCAAATGTCACTATTGTAATCACTGGCCAAAAGGTAGGGTCTGAAGTGGTTAGGTTTAGATCACTGGATAAGAATTCAGGATTTGGAGTGTTTTCCACTTTATTGTTCAGGATGGGAGATGTAAATAAAGGTATTTCGTTTTCCAAACTGCTAAGAAGACTGAGGTCGTGAAGAATTCTTAACAGTATAAAGCTGCTGTAGAACACAGAGTAATTGTGTGATGAGGAAGCAAGTGTTTGTACTTCAAATAAAAAGCCTGCTGCTTAGGTACTCAAAAATGACAGTGCCTTTAAACAGAGCCCTAAAGCAATCAAAGATACTCACTAGCTGAATTGTCTCCAGATCTAGTACGTTATATGATAATTTTTACAGCAACAAAATGTTTATCTCTAGGCTGAGAGCTCTGTGTTTAAAAGTCATTTGTGATCAAAGACTTCACAGTATAAAGTTTGTTGCATAATTTTCTCCACATGTTTATTATGTGCAGAAAAAATGCTTGATGGACTTGGAAAGTGTTTTTGTTTTGATGCCAGTTCTGTTTTAATTTTATAGATACCATCACAGCCATGTTAGACTGCACAGATAGGCCTGTTCTGCAGGCAATTTTCCTTAACAGTAACTGCTTTGAGCACCTTATTCGACTATTGCAGAACTGCAAGGTAAATTTTTCATTATCTGCATATAATTTAACAAAACCTGTCTTGTAATATTGCAGTTATGTTAATTCCCTGTTACACCTTCCTTCTGAATTGGATGTAGTTTTTTAGTGCCTACATATTGAAAGTGAAACTTTGGATTGGTTGAAGTCACTAAGGCCATGAAAGAACCAAGTTGTGCTAAAATCTTTGTTTATTCCTAAAGAAGTAGAGGTGTTTCTTGTCTGTCTTATGAGTCAAGCCCTGAATGGTTATTTTGAGTCCTGACCCCTTTCAGGCTCAGAAATCCATTAAGGTTGCTACTGGAGTCAGTATCCCCTACCCCACATGTTTGTGTTTGTTTGTTCTGTGGGTATTTCATGGGGCTTTTTGAGGTGGGTTGTTCTTTTGGTTTTTTTTTAGTAGTCTGTTGCTGGATTGCTAAGAGGTCACTTAGAATTTTTGTTGGTGTGCCCTTGTAAGTGTTTAAAAATATTTGAGTCTTGTGTAGCTGACAAAAACCATGAATTCTGGCTGTTGCAGATTTCTTCAGTTTTCCTTCTCTTCCTACATAGGATTGAATATTAATTTAGGTGGTCTGTTTTCATCTCAACCTCAGACAATCATAATTTGCACTCTAGAGCCTTCTACTGTAGATTTCCCTTTTCCCTGTGCAAAAGCAGGTATAAATGATGTAACTCTGGAATATTTTTCTCTTTGCAATATGTTGATGGCGTAGTTATTTTGACCTCTTCTAATGCAAGCTAATTTAAGTCTGGCTACAGTATAAGATTTGATTCAAATCCCTTTAGATTTTGGATCAGAACATATGCAGTGATATATGGAAAATAAATGGGTTTGGATTATATCTTCGACTGTAGTTATAATAGGCGACAGAAGTCCGACTGACTTGAGGTATTTTGGATAGCGTTTGTGTTTTCTTTTTATCTCCTCCAGAAAATACATTTTTTTGACCTTTCCATTCTCCTCTGATTGGCAATCTGTACCTATTTTTGTACTGACCTTGTACTCTATATAAAAAAAGTGGGTTTTAGTTTCATCTTAAATTATCAGTGTGATGTGTACCTGCTGGTGGAGGATCTAGCTATGCTCCTGCTCTTGTACAAACAAGAGGTGGAATGTAAGACTACAGTGTCTTCCGTTTGGATGAAAGTCTAGATCGGTTCTGGGTTTGTGCATGCAATCCAAGCACATCAACCAGCTCTTGCCAAGGCAGTGAAGCAACTTTACTAAAAAGAAAGAATTTATTGAGCCCACAACAAAAAAACAAAGGACAAATCTGCAAATAAGTAAAATAACCAAAATAAAGTAAAACAGAAATGGTATCACAATGCCATTATGCACACTGAGAGAAATGGGAGCCAGCTAACACGTTGGTTTTTGCCTTCAGATGAGAGCCCTAGGGAAAAATACACTCTAGTCGAAGGGGGAATGTCAGCCATCCCCTCCGTCCCTAGAACTCAGTAGGACTTCTGAGGCCTTCTTACATGTTGATGTTTGTGGAAAAGTTGCATTTCCAGTGCTTTTGCAGACACCAGCTTCCCTTGTATGTCTCAGAGTTGCTTCTGACTCCTCTTGTCTTGGGAGTTCTTCACACTGTGACTGTATCTTCAATGATCTTCAGGCCACAACAACATCTCAGATGCAGTAGCAGACACTCTAGAACCCCGGTCTTTTTCACTTCCTTGGTGACTTCAAAGGCGAGTGGTCTGTGGCATGAAGCTCTGTGTTCCATCGTCTTGCTGATACCAGGGCCAGGCTGGGAGCAGCATGTATGGTCCAAGGACTTGGGACCCTCTGTGTTCCAGCCCTCAGGGAAGGAGGAGCTGTGACTGGCCTCCTGCGGTAGCTCTCTGTCTGCCAAGAGACAGGAGAAAAGAAATCTGGAAGTCCACCCCCTTTTATACTCTCTGTCCACCAATCACCTCTGGGATCAGAACACTGCCCCAGGGATCTGATGGGACAGCTGTCTCTAGTTTCAAAATAAAATGCTCTTTCGGCATAAAATGACAAAATCAAACATCTGAAAATGTGGACAGTTTTCAAACTACAACACTCCATCCCTGATTTTATGCAGAAGACACTTCAGACTTATCCAAAACCTAATGCAGAAACCTTCACTGATCGATGTGGCAATCAACTGAAGTTGTGGAAAAAACTTGCAGGAACAAACAGTTCCTATCCACTATTACAAACTCCTTCAGCCAAATGCCACCCTAACAAGTGGCATCACCTCTCCCCCTTTCACACGTGCAGGGTTGGGGGGTAAAGGTTCAATTGCCTGCAAAATCTCCGGAGAGCCAGACCACTTACCCTGTGACCTTTCCTGGCCAGTGCACCAGTCATGTCCTGAGTTAGAATGAAGGTCTGGATAGTTCTCGGCTGATGCCTGCAATCTAAGCTGTGTAAAGTGTGTTCTGCAGCCCTGCAGAGTGAGAGAGTGCATATGAGTATCTGAAACGAAGCTATTGGATCTTCAGCAAGTTTGAAGTGCAAGAAATTGCTGTGGAAAGGAGGAGTAAAGAAAACCCATGCCACTGTTTCTAGCATAGATATCCCAGAGAAATTGGAGTGTTCAAGACCATGTGTCTCGTTATACACATTTGCAGTTCTTCTAAAATTGAAATACTTTGTTCATATTTGTTGGTTTCAAGACTTCTGAGCAAACTCTCCTCTGTTAACTATGCTTTAGGGTCATGAATCTGTAAAAAAGCTTTTCAAAACTGTTTGGTTAATTTTTGATGATGTGAGTTGCATTTTTGCCTGTAGTATCTGAAAATAGGGACACTAGAGGTATCAGCAAGTACTTTTTTTGTACTGAGAGCTACTGCTTTGTCAGTCCTGAATCTTTTGCCATGTATCAGAATTTGAGCAAAGCATAATCACTCATGGCAGTATGCCTGGTTGGAAAAAATTAAAGTATTTTCTGTACAGCTTTTAAATAGAAGAATTAAAGCCGTCTGTGCATTGTAGTAAAAATGTTTTTTTTTTTCGTTTTGTATGTATAGAAGTAACCCATATGAAAACTTGTGATCTTTTTTTTCTTTTTTGCATACCTGTATTTGGTTCCACTTAATGGTCTTATTTCCACTTTGTAATGTTGTAAACTGAGCTGTATTATAATTATTCTGCAGTTAAAGGCTCTTACGATGATGTACCTTTCTAAATTATTTTTTTCTAACTATGTGCTTTCACTCCCCTCTAAGTCAAATAATATTTTTGGCACTGTTCTGTTTGCCCCAATTTGCAACAGTTGATTGCTTTGATTGTTCCTCTTCAGAGAGACTACCTAGCAGACAATGGAACAAAATGTATGGGGGTGGGGGGAAATAGATAATACTTATTTTCTACCCTCTGAAGGGAAGTATTTTTTTTTCTAAGAGATTTTTAAACATGTTGATTTTTTTTTGACACCTCAATAGAATCTAAAACCAGGAGAAGATACATTTTAATACCGATTAAGTTACTGCAAAACTTAGCATGTAAAATAGCTGCACTTGATTATGTAGCTATTTGGCTGAGATTTAAACTTGCAGAATGAGGACCCTGACTAGGAATCTAGCTACTGTACACAGAGCAATTTCTTACCTGCAGATGTAGTATAAGTGTATATTTAATTGAAAATGCATGTGATTCTTAGGATGGTGGCAGAGATATTTTACCTTTCTCACTGTCCTAAGGACTGTGTGTCCCAGAAATTCTGCTGCTGTCCCTGTTTGAATATTAAAATTTTCTGTCTAGGTATCCAAAGCATTCACTTAAGATAAAATCCAAATAGAACATGGTGAAACATCTGTATCTGTTTCTTTGCTAATACTCCACTGTTGCTTTGTTTCTTACAAGTAAATTTTTGAGAATCTCCTGCTGGTGTTGCATTTTGTAAATGGAATCACTAAGCCAGTGACCAATATAAGTTCTGCACAGATATGTTTCTTTATCTCAGTGATTACATATATTTGTTTAATTTTGTGGGGGGAATAATGATTGGTATTTAGAAAAAATATGATGTAATCTTCAGTATTGTCAGAGTTAAAAGAAGACTAATACTAATGGAGAATTGTGTCTCACTGGTATATGAACTGCTTTTTTCCCTTTTCATGTGAAATACAAATCCAAGGCAGCCTCCACAAGTTTGGCTGCAGGTAACAGTTTAATGCAATTGTTTCCATTATTCTTGTCTCTAACAGCTTTTTTTAAATGCTAACAATAAAGTGGCAGACAAGAGTGAGAAAGACCTTGCCAACAAATTACTGACAGAAATGAATGAGGACCAGGTATCTACCTAACCTGTATTTTCCTTCAATGAAGTGGAGACACATTCACATGAAATTTTATTCTTGTGCTTCACCTTTAACCATTCTGACTTTAACCCTTTTGCAATAAGATAAACTTCTGTTGCTGCACACATCAGTATTTCCTATCTCTGGAAAATAATTGTTCTGAATATCAAATTCAACCTCCATTTTATTAATCTGCTTCAAATCGCAGATATTTACAATAGATTGGGGCTCAGTTAGGAAAAGGTGAAGTACATGAATGGAATCCAAATAAATTCGATCAACCTGGTGGTGATTTTTTTCCCCTCCTCCCTTTCCTCTTTTTGCTTCTGTGTCTCAGCACTGTGGTGTTTTGAATTCTGGGGCCTTGTTTGTGAATCTCAGTGGTTGCATTTGATGTTCTGATTTTGCTTGTCATCAAGACAGATGTTCACAAAACAATGGACAGGCTGAATCAGGGAGGTAGGAATAACCTGTTGCTTTAGTTTTCCCCAAATACTGTGCAAAGTTTCAAATGCAAATAGTTTTGGATTAATTTTGTAGCAGAATTATTTGTTCTCATCAAAACTGTAAAGAAATGCTAAATACAAGGTGTGGTAATCTACAAATTGTGATTCCAATAGCTTTGACTTTTTTAGCAACTCGGTGCAATATTTCTAACCACATGTAACTGTTTCTTCATGTCTAACAGCCTTTTGGTTCTGACATTTCATTTTTAAAATATGTCTGATATGTATATAGTATTTCAGAGTTGATTAGTATGTTTGCACAGTTGTGCTGATTAGGTTACTGATGGATACTGCAACATTTTTGTCTGTAAAATCACCATAGAAATATCAATGTAAACAAGAATGGGGGGACGGGGGGAAGCAACCCTCAAAAGATTACTTAAATTGGAAAAAGAGAATCTGAGCACTGTGGTGAGGCTATGTGTGAGGCAGGTACCTTACTGAGCTGGTGTGTCTTAACTCTTAGAATCTCTGTGTGTGTGTGGGTTGCGTTGACATGTAGGGATTTGGCTGGAAAACAGCTTACCTGAGCTGCCAGTTCCTGATTGTCCAGCAGTGTACACACACACATACTGCAAGAGGTTTTCTAACTTCTTTTCCTCCCTCCCTCTTGAGATTGTCCATTAGCCGCATGAGGAAAACGTGTTCGTCCATCAGAGTGTTTGAAGTGTGATGTGTGTTGTCAGTGCTTCTCTCCTCTTGAATTATGTGGCTGGTTGTCTACTTTCTGTAATTCCTTGTAGCTCATGGGGTTATGAAATTTTGACTGGTGGGGAGATGAGTTTTGAGGCACACTAGCAAACTCTCTTAGTTTACCTTGTGGCAGGAGGGCAGAGTGTACATTTTTGAACTAAGTGTCTTTGCTCATATGCATATAACTTCTGTACCTGCTACTCTTAGGTGTTTCAGGGACACCTTGACCGTTTGGCAGTATCAACCATTCAGGCCCTCACAGCAGTAATGCACAAGTCTCCAGCTGCTAAGGTAACAGTATATATACAGAGGTCTGTTTGCAGTGGGCTTCTTGTTTCCAGTTAATGCTTTTATCAGAATATCTCCATAAATCTTGCTAATGAAGATAAGGAGACTGTGGTCATGCATTCCTGACAGCTGGGAATAGCTCATTAGTATTGCTTATGCCATATCCCCTTACAGGTGTCTAATGATTGGACAATTGTGCCATCTTTGTATCACGACTTGAAGATCAGAGTGTTAATGGTAGCTAGAACCTTTATAAACAAGTACATCTTTCTTGTCCAACACCATGGATATGGGGGGTAGGATTAGTAAGTGTATTTGCAGGAAACTTCAGGGAGGAGTTTTTATTGTAGTTTCAGCATGACTTTAAATTAAATCAGGATGGCATTCCTATCCATATAGTGGTCTTGCCATTTCCATGCCCTTTCTTCATAGTTATTCTTGTGGCTTGATAAATTAATACATTGTGGGTTGTTAGTGAATCTGACTGGAAGCTAAACCCACAGAAGAATACTGGTGTTAGATTATGGAGTTCATTAGATTAACCCTGTGGCTGAATGAATCCATAGTCTTGGTACAGAGAAGTGAAGACTAAAGGAAGAGTGGAGGTCATCTGATTTGGTTGTTACTTGCAGTATAGTCTTGAGTAAGAAATGACACTCAGATATGCTCCTCCAGACTATAAGCTTAGTGCTTATTTATCCACTGACTCTGGAAAGCCTGTGAGTAGTTTCATGTTGATGGTAGGTACTGGCTCTGATTTACAAAGGGTCAGTAAAGTTTTCAATTGTGTTTCCACTGCAACATATGTATTTTTTCTTTCTCTGTCTGCCTAACCAGTGATCTCATGTATGCTGATGGCATCATCATTCGAAAAAAAAATTCAGTGCAGAGTATAGCCAGGAGGAGTGTATCTGTTCTGTATGATGTGTTCACTGCTTACTAACCCCAAGTCATAATTGAATGCTGTGTTTTGGATTTTGCTGTTTCATTGTTACATTCTTTTCCTTCGTATATAATCAATTACTTTTCAGCACTTCCCCAAAATGCTTTTTTAATTTGTGGAATTTTTACAGTGGGTGGTTTTTAATCAAATTGGTCTAGGAAGATATTTTTTTTTCACACAAAAATTAATATCTTGATACTTCTGATTGTCAGTGTAATCACTTAATGGTATTGTTTGCATTAAAAAAATAAGCTATTAGTATTTTGTAATAGAAATAACTTTTTTATTATACCAAAGCTGTTGTATTCTTTTACAGATCATTATTAATTTATAACTGATCTTTTACTTGTTTTGAGATCCTTCTCATCTGTGACATGCCAGCAGTAGCACAATGGGCATCATAAAAAAACAGTTTTTAGCCTGTAAAACATTTTTACATTTTCATTACTTTGTGCCTAATATTTTGTTAAGTTAGGATCTGCTGCCAAGCAATCTTTGCCTGTTTTATTTGAAAGTCAGACTGGGATTTTTGTCCTCAGGAGGTCTTCAAAGAGAGGATCGGTTATTCACACATGTATGAGGTACTAAAATCACTGGGCCAACCCTCACGAGAATTGCTGGAAGAACTCATGAATATGGTGAGATGTGCTTGCTTTGAATGCTGAAATGTTTGCATCTTTTTAACAGTACTTCCAACCCTTTTTTACTGTATTTCACATCTGAGTTCTCTGCTGTTTTTCAGGCTGTTGAGGGTGACCACATGGCTGTTGGAATACTAGGCATTAGTAATGTCCAGCCCTTACTACTACTTATCCAGTGGCTGCCAGAGCTAGAATCACATGACCTGCAGGTTTTCATCTCAAATTGGTTGAGGCGAATCTGCTGTATTAATAGACAGAGTCGTGCCACATGTGTCAATGCAAACATGGTCATCTGTATCATTGAGACACTAAATTGCCACTCTGCACTCCATTGTACTTGTGCAGAGAACCTGATTGCCCTTCTGGGCTCTTTGGGGAGCCAGTCAATGGGCTCAGAAGAACTGCTTCAACTAATACGCCTCCTGAGGACTGAGGAACCAAAACAAGCTCACCCGTATGTTGTTCCAGTGATGCGAGCCATTCTAGCAATGGCCCGAAAACAGGGCATGCCTAGTGCCTTGCAGTATTTCAACTTGCACCACAGCATGGCTGGAATTGCTGTTCCATCAATTCACAAGTGGCCAGGCTCTGCCTTTTCTTTCAGCGCTTGGCTCTGCCTTGACCAGGACCGGGTGGACCTGAACACAACTAGCAAAAGTGGCAAGAGGAAGCAACTCTATAGGTATAGTTACTGTAACTACTTCAACAGCACTAATTTAGGTCATCTGTTTGCTGTGGCAGATGGTACCCTGTGACATGGAGCACTTATAGTTGTTTTCATACTGCTTAGTTTGTGAAAGGGAGCGATTTTGCCTGTCAGCAGAGCCAGGCTATGTAACAGAAAACACTGCCTTTTCCTGTAAAGGTAATGAAATATGTTTTCTGAATGAGAACACAATGAAAATCATGCTTTTATTTGCTTAAATAGTGACATTGTCATGGATGGTTCTTGATACAATTTGACTTTGTGGGCAGTAATATCCATTGGCAAGAAAAATGGAGAATGATGGAATTAGTACTTCACAAATCTTTTGCTCCATTCATTCTATTTTATGGCACTGCAGTTGCAGGAGAAATATTGAGGAGTGCAATTCTAGTCAAAACAGAAGTAGTATTTTCCAAACCACTGTGGCTTAGAGTGTTACTTCTGTTTATTAATAACCGTGGGAGCAGGTGAATGTCTGTACCTCTCTGTCTGACTCTCTAGCGGAGTCCTGGTGAACTGCCACCACATTGTTTCCATAGTTTGTGTGCCACTAATGATTATAAGTAGCCTGTAGTTCTAGAAAATTGGGGAAAAATTCCACTACAAGGTAAAAAAGCTGTGACTGGATTTCAACATGATGGTATTGTACTACTAACCCACTGATTTTCTATCCTTTTATGTACAATTTTAGAGATATTCTAGTTCTGGGAAGCTAAAACAGTAGTGCATAGAAATTCATTCCAGAAAGAGGAATTGTTTTAAACAATTCAGATTCAGCTTTGAATGTTAAGCTCAAGACTGAATTAAAATAATGAGAAATGGAACTAGATGCTATGTTTTACAGTGATGTAATTATAAAGCAGTTTACATCAAGATTCTCTATAATATTCATGCTCTCTGTATGTGTATTTGTGCATTGGTGCAAGTGTTTCCCAGTACACTAATCAGTGCATCCACGTGGAATAATGGAGCCTCAGAGTATATATCAGGTTAGAAAATGAAAGATTTTTTCAAGGCAAGCCTGTGCTTGGCAGAGCTTATTTAGAGAGAAAGCTACTAACAGCTGATTTTCTTCATTGTTTGAGTGAATTAAGATAAATAGGAATGACTTCTACACTCACATGAGAATGACATTTGCATTTTGCGCTCAGGTAAGGTTCTTGTTCTGAGACTGTCACCAAAAAGTGATGAATAACATTGTGTCATCAAATAGTTTTAATGCATATTTGTCTATAAAATTAAAGATTGAAAACTACTGTAAATAAAATAGCTGTCTGCAACACTATGATGTGAAACAAATTAATCCTAACAGTAATGACACAAATCTGCATGCAGTAGTAGCAGATTTACCAGGGCCTGATGGACAGCCCCTGGTTTGGTAGAAACCTGTTTGGGAGAAAACAATACAAGTTGCAGGCAGTTTTAGGACTGCAGCAGGTGGTTCCTTCACAGCATTTTTTCATTGTGGAAGTGTGGATCAAACTGAAGCATTATTTGTTGGGACTGAGGTTATGTTTTTGTTTAAAAAAAGGATTGGTTATAAGCTGTTTTGCGAGCTTTGTGAGCCAGCTTTGGCCTGCATGTCCTCTGCTACAGAGTCCCTTCTGTGACCCTTCATCACCTTTGTGTTTTGTAGAACAAGAGAAACAGCTATTCAAATAGTCAGTAGTGGACCAGTGCCAAATGGCTGAAGTTAATTCTCTTCTTACTGAATGCACTGTTATGGGATTTCCAGTAGTTTTGGTGAAGTAGGTTTTTGATTGTGTACTTTGCTGTCTTCTTCTGCAGCTTTTTTACAGGGAGCGGTGTGGGTTTTGAAGCATTTATTACGTACTCTGGAGTATTGGTGGTTGCAGTTTGCACCAAGAGGGAATATGCAACAGTTATGCTGCCTGACCACTCTTTTTTTGACTCCCTCTGGGTAAGCTTTGATTCTACTTCATTTAGAACAGAAATTTTAGCTCAGAAATCAGTTTAGGTTTTTTGTGACTTGTCTATTTTATGTTTAAATGATTGCATAAGAACAGGTATAATGGCAAATGATGAAATGATTTTCATGTAGGTTAGCGGTTGGTTGAGCTAAATGATGTCTGCTTTATTAGGCACTTTTATTGACAAGATAGTTACAATATTGTGCTTTGATTTTTACAGATTGTTTATATTGAATTATAACAAGCATAAGTGACTGTGATGCTTTGTGAATAGATAAAATGTGCTATTGTGTTTTTCCCTTGCCCATTTCTACTCTCATACTTAAGAACTGATGTGCATTATCATGAAAGAGCTGTTTTCCTGCCTTCAAAAACCTGTTTATATATAAACTTTAAAATGGAAGCAGCTGATGGGTGCTTTTATCTTCTTGATGATGTTTAGCGTGTATTTTCTTAAGTGTTTTCCTCACCATTTTAGGAGAGATTAACTTAAATATTTCCATACAGTCATTTCATTGCTTGCTAATAATTATTTAATTGTTTTATATTGCTTAACCAGCACAACATAACTATTGTTCACATGCCTGGAAAGAGGCCCTTTGGTCAGAGCCTTGTGTACATATATGTCAATGGACAGCAGAAGGTCTCTGCTCCACTTCGATTCCCTGCCATGAATGAAGTAAGTTTGTCCTCTGGTTCAGATCTCTTTTATGATGAGCTCTCATAGAATGATGAGAAGACTGTTGGCTTTTTAATTTGGAAATTGTGTAAGAGCTAAGATTCTATTCAACTTTGGATAGTGCCCAGAGTGGAGTGCTAACAGGTGTTTAATTAATGCTTGTTTAGTCACCTCCGTTTAGAAACAATAAAACCAACGCAGATTATCTTGGTTGTATTGTGGAGTTTTCCTCAAAATAATTACCTGAACATACAGATGTAATTTATGAGTAAATCTTAATAAATGTCAGCTCTGCCAGTAGTGTGGTACAGTGTGACAGTACGTGATGAGAAATATTCTGTGTTGTTTTCCATAGTAGCTTTTTTGACATGTGTTTTCTGAATGCTCCCTTAATATGCCAATTTTATACCTGCTTTGTTAGCTGGCTCAGAGGTTTACACACATTAATATAATCATATTGAATGGAACACACGTGTAGTCTAAAAAGCTTCATGTTAAAATGTGTGCTTGTAGTTAGTGTTCTTGTAAGCATTGTCTGTTTTTTCCATTCTTTTCATGGAACAAATCCATTTCAAACTGGACTACATCACTAAGGTTTTTCTCTCTTTTGTAAGGCCTCCTTTAGTATTTGTTAAATACATTGACCAAACACTGAAATTGGACACAGCCATTGTAAAATCAGTGTAATACTTAAAAATGAGAATAAATGGAATTTCCATTGTGAGATAAAGCACTGGATTTGGACCTATCTGTGGATTAAGCACTACAGACATCAGGGTAGCTAGAAATAGGAAAGAAAAACCTTCCTGTGAGAGCATCTACTTGGGTGGAAGAACTGGTATGAGAAATATGAAGTCACAATATGCTGGACTAGTATTTTGAAGTGTAATCCAGAAGAGGTGTGTTTACCAGGGTATCTGGAGCACCATCTCTCATGGCTTTGCTCCTGCTAGGGGTTGAGGGGACCAAATTGCTCTTAATTGAAGAAAGAACACTGTATTCTTGTGGGAAGTATTTTTTAGCCTGATGTGCTGGATTTCTTCTTTTCCAGGACATACCGGGGCTTGTTGCTCTTGGTTTTAATTTACTTAGTTCAGGTTTGAAAGAGTTCATTTTCATTTGTAAAGGGAGGTTGGATTTACAGCATGTCTTTTTGTTTTCTTTCTTTCATGCATGACTGTCCAGTCTTTTACTTCTTGCTGCATTGGTTCAGCTGGACAAAGAACAACAACTCCTCCTCCATCTCAGATACCAGATCCACCTTTTTCTTCCCCTGTTATGCCTCATCGGACATCACTTGGGGGCATTCTGTCTACAGGAAGTTGGGGTGGGATGCCTGGAAAACCAGAGTTCATCACCAAGATAATCTCAGCAGGAACTCAGGACAGTGAATGGGGATGTCCAACATCTTTGGAGGGCCAACTTGGATCAGTTATCATCTTTCATGAAGCACTGCAACCTGCTCAGGTGAAAGCACTATATTTATCAGGTAAGTGACAATTGTACTGCTTTCAGTGGAATAAGAGAGATGAGTTATGAAAAAGACCCCTCTGACCTTTACTCTACACAGACACATAAGAAGTTCCAATCCACAAGAATTGCAGAGCTGACCTAAGTGAGAGTGTCTTATAACAAATTAAGAGGAATGATAACTATTTGATGAAATTTTATTTTAAATGTTATGTTTGCGTAAGCTCATCTGTTTGTCACATGGACAGACCAGCCAAACCCAAAATGTTAGGTAACGTTTTCACCTGTAAGTTCTTAACTTCTTGCTGCTCTTTCCCTACTTGTTAGTTTAGAGTTGAGACTCTTTAAAGTATTGCTTTTATTTTTGTAGGCCACCTAAAGGTGATTTATGTTTAAGGACTTTTCCACAAGAATTAAGGAGACATTTTAAAAAACCAAACTCTGATAAGCCATGTCACAATTCAAAGTGTTAAGGTATTTAGCAACCTCAAGTCATTACTGTACTTGAGATTAGCATAAAAATACTTCCATTATTTAAAGAAAATAATTTTATTTAGTAATAGAAAACACCTTGAAGATGGTTCATTTTCTGGATATTTGAGCTTGATGATACAGATTCGTGACAAAGAGATAATTATAAAAACAGAAATATTAGAATTGTTTGAATATATTTAAAAATCCACCTTTTTTGTATAGTTTAGCTTTTTATGAAGTATGTATTTCCATTTAGGCACACATTGTGGAATGAATTAGGTCATAGAAACTTCTTCAGAGTATGTCTCAAATACGCTTAGAGTCTCCTGTTTGTGGTTGAAACAAAGTAATATAGAATTCATTCAGGTCAACATTAATATTCAGTGCAGTGTATATATATGTGTACACATGCGTGTATACTTACGTGTACGTATATGTATTTGTATTTTTCTAATAGGTCCAAACACTTTAATTCCATGGAAGTCTCAAGAAGCTGAAACAGCAGATCTCCCCAGTAAGGTGCTGCTTCACTATACACCAAAGGTAGGAAAGAATGCATAATTTCTCTTTGATTATACAGTGAGCTGTAATTTCACACTATATTCTAGATTGTCTTTTTTTGCTTTGCTATTACTGTTTTGAAGAACAGGTGCGCATACCATCTTTATAGTGCAGTCATGGGAAGATAAGGAGCAGTGAGAACTTCCTTAAACTGCAGTCTTGTGTAGAGATGTGGGTTTTGTTCTTGGCAGAAGTACAGAATTTTCTGGTACAGTTGTGAATGTCAAACATGAGATAACATATTTCATGTTCCAAGGATTCCAGACTGTTTAAGTACTTCAGTATCAACACACTGCCACTATCTTCCTGAAAATTGCTGTGCTTCATTCAGAATTATTACATATTCAAGGATCTGTAACTTGTTTCCTAGATGATGATGTAGCTTCTTCTCATCTGTTTAATAGGCCTGCAGAAACCCAATTTGTCTTGACCTGTCTGCAAATCTCTTGCATGGAAGACTAACTGGAAACAAAGTAGTGAACTGGGACATTAAGGTAAGTGCATCCCTTAATGTAAGTAAGTGAGCAGAACATGATGTAAATATGACAGTGGCTGTATATGTTCACCTACTTTTTGGAATGCCAGAAGTTACCACAATGCAAATATCATCTTTCTTTAGCTTTTGCTAGCAGTTGTAATCACAGTAGTACTGCTGTGTTCATATTGGAGTTTAAAATGTAATGGTTTTTGGTTAAATCTGTTTCTAGTCTCCTGTTCAAACCTTCCATTAAAGCAAAACTGTTTAGCAGGTCTGAGGCTCCTCTTGTTTTACTCAACATAGAAAACTTCATCCATGAGAGAAATTTTGCAGATTTGAAAGACTTTTTTCATTGAACAGTTTGGTTTTATTAAATTCACCTCAATAAACATTTGCTGGAGAGGAAGGAGGCATTAGAAAGGCACACAGAGCAGAGTAAAAACTGAAAGAATAGAATAGGATGGAAAAGAAAAGGATGATTTTTTCCACTTTTCTCCTCCCATTTTTTCCTGAGAAGGGTGAGTGACATCCCACATTAATACACTGGCTTGCAGGCCTTTAGAAATAGTGAGGCCAGCCAGAGTAGGAGAATGGTTGTCCCCTTGTACTCCGCGCTGCTGTGGCCACACCTCAAGTACTGGGTTCAGTTTTGGGTCTCCTGCTACAAGAAAGACATTTTATTGCAGGAATGTGTCCAGAGAAGGGCAACAAAGCTATTGAATGATCTAGAGTAGAAGACTTATGAGAAGAGGCTG